>OX439129.1:9895293-9960293 GCA_949318235.1 Ecdyonurus torrentis
CTCTCTCTCTCTTTCTCTCTTTCTCTCTCTCTCTCTCATCATGTGAGATGTTCGTTCACTTTCCCGCCTCCTTTCATCTTTTTCCTCCTCCTTCTCATAAAACCTGACAAGAATTATGATGATAAAGAAAAAGAACCTTAACAATAATTATTTATTATTATAATTATTATTATAGAGATGAGAAAAAAAGAGGAATGTGTATCAAATTTATATGATAAAGTCATTGGTTTAATCTTAAAGAAATTTAAATGATATAATATTTATATAATACACAACACATGTGAAAAAAAAAAAAAGAAAAAAAAGGTAAAAACAACTTGTTAGTTATTTTTCTTTTTTAATGTCTCGAAATAAAAATTATTAAATTTAAACCTATAATATAAAAATCCTTAAATTAAGTAACTATATTTTGCAGAAGTTGTAAACCTCTTTAATCGTCATTGCTAGAACCAACATACATAAGCATTTGCTAGATGAGAAATAAGTGCATCCAATATATTATTTTGTGATACCGACTGTTTATTTACATACAACAGGCAAAAATAAAAACATTATAAATATTAATACGGAAAAAAATTAATACTTAAAGCAGGTATTTAAAATCCTGTAAATGCAATAGGTATAGCCAAGAACAGGTATTATTATACTATAATAATACCTAATGCAGGTGTAATATGCTACAATAAAGGTGTGACTTACTTAGATTAAGTAGTATTGTAGTTTATAACTACCTATTCCAAATTAAAGTGTATAAAATATACCTATATTGCAAAATACAGAATTCATGTGTACCTGCCATAGGTAGTAATTTTGTCCATGTATATGCTTATATAGCTAATTTTCAGTACACACACACATAGCATAATTATGCGTATTTCTTTTTCAGTATAGAAGGGGTAAGTTGATATTCAAAACACCCCGTTCACAACGCCCCTTATAATCATACCAATTCTACATATCACATTTCATATTTTATACGCTATTATACGAAATGACTATATAAGTATAATGATCGGTTGTCGGTTGCTATAAAATATTAGCCTAAAAATAACAAATAACAATATAACACATTTTTGGAAAATATTATAGGCATTCTCTTACGTGATTATTTGCAAAGAATGGAATGATACGACATTAAATAGTAAAAAATTCTGCACAAATATATACAAAAAAAAAATAATAAAAAAAAATCGAACAGAAATAGCTAATAACTAATAAGTAAAAGGGGACAAAAAAAAATAAATAAAAACGTTAATTGTTGAAAATTTTGTTAATATAAGTTGGGTTAAATTGAGAGGTTTATAACCAGATTTCGCCCAATAGAAAGCCGTTAGTTACTATAATAATATTTTATTGTTATGCTGAATTACAACATGACACTTTGAGTCATGGAGAAGAATATCAAACATGTAAGTAATTATGCTTGCTGCGGATTTAAATTCATTTTTATTGCCAATATATCTAAATAAAAATAGGAATCATTCTTTATTAGCGTGACCTTGTGTATATGTACATATTATTATTTATATTACTCAACAAAGCAACGGCGGCATCTTTCGCAAACGGGATGAGAGAGAGAGAGAGAGATTGACGAAATGAAAAGCATCATTTCCAAAAGGTGAACAATCGAATAATCAAGTCATTTCTATGTGCAAATGTATTTTCAAATAAAAATATTGTAATTTGATAACTTACAGATAAAAAATTTAGACAGTCAATAAAATTCATATATAATCAACTTTTGGAGAAGGCTAAAGTATGCTGATTACCTAATTTAAAATCTTTCGGTTACATCATTTTATAGTTATAACTTCATTTTTAAAACACACACCGCTCTATAATTCTAAATTTTTTGTTTGTTAACTTTTAAAAAACATAATTAAATTTTTATAAAAGAATTTCTATAAAATATCATCTTTGCAAGGTTATACATTTTTTTTTATTCAATTTTTAGGTAAAAACCTTTTAATATATATTGTAGTTATTTTATTGTTATTTGCTTTATATTTATTTTTAATAATTTTATTAATGGTGCAAACTTTTGATATTATTAAAAAGTGCTTTTATATATAAACACCTGGTAATATTATATTTGGTACTTTGCGCTATACGTACTCGATGCTATATCAGTGTGTATGTGTGTGTAGCTGCGTCACACAAACCTACCTCAGGGGATTTTTGGCTTAAATTATGCGCATCGCGAGAAGAATTTGCAATGTGTATATACGAATACTGATACTCACATCTGTCCTGTTAACTTGCCTGATCAGACTCGAAAATTAATGTGAATTTTTTTATTCTTCTTTTTCTCTTATGTATATTATTTCTCTCTCTCTCTCTCTCTCTCTCTCTCTCTCTCTCTCTCTCTCTCTCTCTCTCTCTCTCTCCTTCTCTCTCCTTTCAACAGGTGTTTTAAAACTTTATTTATCTGAAATAATATTTTATACTATTTTATAAATGGTTACATCTGCATGAGGCATATTATATCATTTGAATAAAATTATTTATATGGTCTGTATTATAATTATGATGTTTGACATAAAGAACAGATATAAAACATGTTTCTCACTTAACCCATTGGAAATTTTATTTTATTTTCTTCTAACTATTCTTTTTCTATAGTAGAAATATTAAATTGGAGGTATCCGCATGACGTCATAATGTATACGCTTTGACGCCATAGTAGATCAATGAACAACTGCTCCAGAGCATTTAGGACCAACTTCATTTTTGGCTATATTTTCTTTAGGAAATTTAATATTTTATTATTATTATTATTATTATTATTACTAGCATTTTTCTCACATATTTGAGATATATACTACAATTCAACCTATTAACATCTATATACTCTCTCGAGTCATTTTCCTATGGTCCGATATATATGTTATTGAGTGATCCAACATTATGACTTCAACTTTATAACATGATAGCATTCACCCTATAATATTGATATTATTGTATTTATTAGTACAATTTGTTCATTCTTCGTATATTAAATTTATAAAAAATAGTTGATTATTTTGGTTCCACATTCCTTTTTTTTTTTTTTTTTTTTTTTTTTTTGTATGTAGTATTGTAAGTATATACGTGACCTAAAACATGATTTTTTTTTTCAAGAAGAAAAAAAAATGAAAGTTTTTTTAAGTAGTATAAAAAAAAATAATAATACTATCATATTTAGCTATAACAACATCATGAGGGAGAATTTTTTTCCAAATGTCTGAAAATTTTTATAGTAATGTAAAATATTTTATTTTTATACCACAAAAAATCTAAGCAATGAGTGATTAGACGTATAGCATAATGTGCTTATAGAAAAATATATTTTAAACAATACAGCATTTTTAATGTGTCTGCGTGCTTTTGTCACCAAAATTATATAAAGAATTAAGAATTTCAAAATTTTAATTTTTATATAATATAAATTATAAATTAAAAAATAAATATTTGAAAAAGACTAAACATAATATTAAAAATAATAAAAAGAAAGGTATAAATAGTCGTTAATTTATTAAAAATATTTTTAATTATACATAAATTTACTGAAATATAATTTAACAGAATGTACAAAATACATGCATACATATACGCACATAATATATTATTTAATATATAATACGCAGTTCTTGTTGGCATATATATATATATTATATATATGCCAACAAGAACTGCATATTATATTATTATCATGTGTATATGTATGCATGTATTTTGTACATTATGTTAAATTGTATTTCGGTAAATTTATGCATATAATTGAAAATATTTTAATAATATATAAAAGTAGTATGTATGTAGTTATAAAACATGTAGTTATAAAACAGGGGCGTGGCCTATTTTACGATGTTTTATAAATACGTAGTTATAAAACCGTGGGTGTGGCCTATTTTATGATGTTTTATAAAACTTATGGTGGGGGAACATGCCTACGTCACAAAAGAGTGGGGGATTTTTTTTTTTTTTTTTTAAGAATGGCCGGTTCATGAATATTAATAGAGCGATTTATGAATATTATATATCCAATTAATGAGTAATATTTTATCGTTTGATAAATATGATATTGGTGATGTATTTTTTGCGGGAAAGTGAGTTACCGAAATACCACGAGTAAATCCGATTAACGTTTCATAAAAACAGTGGTGGGGGAAATTTTACGATGTTTTATAAAACCAGTGCCTGGGGGAAATTTTTCGAGGTTTTATAAAACCAGGTTGAAAAAAGAGGAAGGGAAAATTTTTCAATGTTTAATAAAAACAGTGGTGGGGGAAATTTTACGATGTTTTATAAAACCAGTGCCTGGGGGAAAGTTTTCGAGGTTTTATAAAACCAGGTTGGAAAAAGAGGAAGGGGAAATTTTTCCATGTTTAATAAAAACAGTGGTGGGGGAAATTTTACGATGTTTTATAAAACCAGTGCCTGGGGGAAAGTTTTCGAGGTTTTATAAAACCAGTGCCTGGTGGAAAGTTTTCGAGTTTTTATAAAACCAGTTGCCTACGTCACAAAAGAGTGGGGGAATTTTTTCAATATTAAGATTTGTTAATTCATATTTGATATGTGGTCTGGTTTATGACTATTATATGACCGATTTATGTATATAATATGATCGATTAAAAAATGATAAATAGCAGCTTTATAAATTTTAATTGTACGGTTTATGATTATTTAAAAATATTTTTGGTTCGCTTATATTAAAATAATTTGCCGCTTACTTAAATGGCTGCGCTACTAGGTATAAACTTACCATGCGAGCGGAGCGAACACATGTATGCGCTCACCTCACTCCCGTCACACACACCAACCCATTTCTGAGTAAAAAAGAAAATAATAAAAAGTGGTAATATATTTTTGGCGGATGACCACGAGCAATACCGAATGAAACCGAGTGACCTCAATAACCTCAATTGCAAATCTAGAAGAACGCAACGAGCGTGTGTGATCTCCACCTACTCTTCCGACTGACTGCCAAAAGTGCCAGAATGTAAGCGCGAAGTGTGTTTTTGGTAATATACTAAAGCAATTTTCGCGGGAAAGCTAATTACCGACTTACCACGAGCAGTACCGATGAAAGCCGAGTTTAGCTAGGTATGGATAAATCATAAATAACGGTAAAATATATTTAGGTCAACGTTTCAGCAAGTCTACACAAGTTCAACTTCGCCCTGTAACGGTATTCACGTCTACTTAACCAATACAGAGTCTGATGCTAGAGATACGGATACAATTATTTACTTACATCAATGGGTATTGTTTTGCAGAAGGTTTTCAAACAAAAGTTTGGTTAGCTAGAGGGTTGGAGTATCAATTTTTTTTTTTGTGATTAATGTCTTTTTAAGTATCGCTGGTCGGAGAGTTTACGTAACAGTGACTGCTCAACCCTTTGTACTTTAGAGCTGGTCACAATTTATGTAACTAGGTCACTTGTTAATTACCGAAATACCACGAGCAAAATCGATGAAAGCCGAATGATGTCAATCGTTGTAATTTATGTATGAATAAAGCAATAAAGCAATGAAGCTGAAGATAACAAAAGGTAGCGACTGCACATTTTGTGCATTTTTTTCCGCATTTGGCCGACCGTCAAGATCTATTTCCGGTAAAATTTCAATTTTTTTTAAAAAAAAATACACACGATAATATTTTCCCGCCACTAAAACGTGAAAAATGCCGGAAATAAGAAATCAAATCTTGCAACAGACGCACGAAATGCGCAGTCGCTTCCTTACGTTATCTTCAGCTTTGTTGGAATAAAGTATAAATAACTGTAAAATAGATTAACCTGTAAAAAAGTTATATATTAAATTCATAGACTATGGACCTTATAAACGATAATTTATTTTCAATATAAATTTGCTATATACGTGTGCATTAACTTCCTGATTCTACTTGAGCCTGTACATGTCATGTCATGTTTGTGGTAATTGTGTTAGAGTCACCTGGTTAAAGCCACAAACTTGTTTAGATAAAAAAGCTTAAAGATTCAAAAATTTTAGATTCAAAAACTTTTCTATCCAAAAACGTTTAGATTTAAAAGTTTTCAAATTCAAAAGTTTTTAAATAAAATGATTTATAAAAAAATATATAAAAAGGGAAAAATGTAAAGTACAAAAATGTAAACAGCAAAAATAAAAAAAGGTAATAAATATAGTATAAATACCGTAAAAGGTTTTCAAATATTTATTTCATTATTTAAACTAAGTGTACTAGTTTATACAAGTTTAGACATGTTTAAAACACTACTTTAACATGTTCAGACATGTATAAGTCTGTTCAAAGTTGTTACGTGTTTTCTCAGGTGTGCATATGTCTTTTGATTTTGTTATCCTCACACAAAAATGCAGACACCTCTCCTTCTTATTATATTGTGTGACGGTTTAAGCACTTTTTTTTTGTTTAATGTTGTTGATGAGATTTGAGTACAATGAATTATACCTAAATAAATTTTGATGCGTATACCGTGACTGGTAGGTTCTTTCTGAGATTTTTATCATATGTTCCTTAAATAGTTTGTTTAGTACTTTAAAGGGTAGTTCGCATTCCCGCCGCTGTCGCTGTCCATGCCACCGCAGCCAGACCGCAGCAAACCTTTTGACTTAACGTCATTAAACCTATTATCTCACTTATTTTTTGTGAGACTTCGGAAATTCTTATACATTTAACTTTTGTAAGTTTAATGTCTTAGTACCATTTTTTTTCTTTTGCTTTACGCTATTTAAAATAAATATATAAATGAAACTATGACTTGTTATAGTTAATACAAAAGTATAAACCATCGTAAAAATTCTTGTATTTTTAGATCAAGGTTTTAACTAGTCTGCACAAGTATTGTGCTATCCTACATTTTAAGAGCAGGCAGCCGATATAGGACTTTTTTTTTACCAACGTTCAACTATGCATTACTTTTTATGTCACAAAAAAAGGGGGGCGGAGAAGTTTAAATTGACCACTTGGTAGTCTTCTGAAACAACTATGACCTAATTACTACATTATTGTTACGAGAAAGGCAGGTAGCCAATACAAGACTTTACATCAGAGTTGCATAAAAGTTTAGATGGACTAGCGGAACCAAATTTCAGGAAACCTTTAAGCAGCTTTTAAGGAAATGTTACTTAAAAACTGCTTAGCTGTTTCCCTGATTGCAGACACGCCAGAGTTGCAAGACTCAAGATTCTACATTAAAGATAGTGACGCACCGATTTTGGTATCCGGTTTTGGCCACCGCGAAATATTTGAATTGCTGTGCAATCAAATAGCACGGCCAAAAACGACACTAGCGCCACCTGGTGGTAGAACGGTGAAACTCCTATGCTTTAACATGGATCGCAGTTATACATGGAACCAATAAGTGTGACTATCTTGTTTCTATCATCTTGGTAAGACTTAGTTAGACTTATTTTTGTGTTTTGCTGACTGCAGACATGCCAGAGTTGCAAGACTCAAGATTCTACATTCAAGATAGCAACGTGCCAATTTTTGTATCCGGTTTGGGCCGCCGCGAAATATTTGAAATGCTGTGCAATCAAATGGCACGGCCCAAGACGACATTAGTGGCACCTGGTGGAAAAACTGTGCAGGTTCTATGCTTTAACATGGGTCTCCGTTATACATAGAATCAATGGACGTCACTATCTTGTATCTAGCATCTTGGCAAGACTTGGTTGGACTTACTTTTTAGGCTCCGCTTAACTTTTAAAACCATGTCCACTATGTTGCAGAAAATGTCTCACTATTAACACTTTTTGTTGGCGTTCACCTAGAGTTACTTTTTATACAAAGAAACCTAGGAACAAGAGACCATATTACAAGACGTATATTTTTGAGGGTAACTTATTGTCTCCATCACAAGCCTATAGCCCCACGTTCACTCTCACCGCAATGCTAAACTTTCGGGTATCTTTCTAAACCTATATTGACCAAATATTTCAACTACGACCCCTTGAATGCTTCTGTTGACCATTTTCATATTTTTTTATTTATCTTTATCATTAGAAATATTCTTGTATGTTTAAAACGAAAAAAAAATTATAAAGAATAATAATGCATATTAAATTATAAAAAATATAAATAAAAATTTAACAGAATTTGAAATTTAAAAATAAATTAATATTTTGTCTTTAAGGAATTAAAAATGTACGCTTAAAAAAGGAAAGAAAGAAAAGCAGAAATTTAAAAACTTCATATATGTAAATTTAAAAACAAAAGTCACAATTCAGGACTAAAAACAAAACATAGCTCTATTGCTTATAATTAACGTCACCTTATATTCCAAAAAATACAATTTAAACAAAAATGCACCCTGCTTTAAGAACGTTGTGTATAAAATTGGTGAGATTTGGTAACCTGCGAGATATGGTACCGTACCAGATCAAATGGAAAAACAAGTTAATATTTAAAAAAAATCAGCTGGGTCTTTAATACAGAACTATATTAAAATATTCAAGCATTTCTTTAATTTATACACCAAAAAAGTGTTCAAAACTGTAAAAGAAAACCATTCTTTAAAAATAAAATAAGAACCAATTAACAAACCTAACAACCAAACAACCGACTAACTAACCTTTAGTTGCTTAAAAATAAATTTAAAAACCTAAAATATAAAATAATAATTAAAAAGCTTGCAAAAAAAAGTTATTTACTACACAAAAGTACAATAATAAAAATACTTTATTAAAAAACTTATCTAAACTGGAAAACAGTTTACATAATTACAAAGCTGCATCTTACCTGTCTTTCAAGTAAAAATTTATTGTAAATACTATGAAAAATGTAAGAGACAAAAATTAAAAGATCAAATAAAAAAGAGAAGGTTAGAAAAGTTTAAAAAATGTAAAATAAATATTCAAGCATTTCATAAATTCATACACCAAAAAAGTATCCAAAACTGTAAAAGAAAAACCATTCTTTAAAAAATAAGAACCAACCAACCGACCAACTGACCTTTAGTTGCTTAAAAAATTAATTTTAAAACCAAAAATATAAAATAATAATTATAAAGCTGAAAAAAAAGTTATTTATTAAACAAAAGTACAATAAAAAATACTTCATAAAAAAATCTTATCTAAACTAGAAAACAGTTTACATAATTACAAAGCTGCATCTTACCTGTCTTTCAAGTAAAAATTTATATGAAAAATGTGAGGTACAAAAACTTAAATATATAAAAAAAGAAAAAAGAGAAGGTTAGAAAAAATTAAAAAAAGGTATATTAAATTTTCAAGCAATTCATAAATTTATACACCAAAAAAGAATACAAAACTGTAAAAGAAAAAACATTCTTTAAAAAATAAGAACCAACCAACAACCCTAACAACCAAACACTTAACCAAACAACCAACCAACTAACCTTTAGATGATTAAAAAATTAATTTAAAATTCTAAAGTATAAAATAATAATTAAAAAGCTGAAAAAAAGCTATTTACTAAACAAAAGAACATTAAAAAAAACCTTATAAAAAAACTTATCTAAACTGGAAAACAGTTTACATAATTACAAAGCTGCATTTTTCCTGTCTTTCAAGTAAAAAGTTATTGTAAAAACAATGAAAAGTGTTAGGTACAAATATTTAAACATAAAAAAGGGAAGGTTTGAAAAGTTTAAAAAAGGTATAATAAAATATTCAATCATTTCATTATTTATACAACAAAAAAGTATTTAAAAGTTAAAAAAAAACTTCTTTAAAAAATAAAAACCAACCAACAAAACTAACAACCCAACACTTAACCAACCAACCGACCAACCAACTATAACCTTTAGTTGCTTAAAAAATAAATTAAAAATCCTAAAATACAAAATATTAATTAAAAAGCTAGTTCCGCTCAGATTGAATTGTCCCATTCAATGCAAGTAACGTTGAATTACTTAATGTTCATTTCTGTAACATATTTTGTTGTTTGTATTATATCATTAACTGCTCGTTACACTGAGTATTTATTCTTTTACATAAACAAAAATAATTAAATTTTATAAAAGAAATCAAACATATTAAATCGTAAAAAAATAGTGTTAGAAATTTATATATGTATAACACTGAAGGAAATTAAAGTCACAAAAAAAATCAATAACATAAAAAAAAGGAAAATGTATAAATTTCAATCAACACTACGGAAAACGAATTTGGACAATACTAGGAAAATTATGAACGATCATTGACATATTTCTGAACTTCAAAAATAGGAGAGGTTTAGAGAGGTACAGAAATTAAAAAAAAAAATTAAGTAGTTGCAGAAATGAAAAACAGTAAGAAGAAATTAAAAGTAATAAGGAGAGGTAACCCTGATCCTGCAGCCGTGCCTCCCCGCCGCAGCCCCCGCCGGCGGCGGGGGCGGCGGGGGCTGCGGCGGGGAGGCACGGCTGCAGGATCAGGGTTACCTCTCCTTATTACTTTTAATTTCTTCTTACTGTTTTTCATTTCTGCAACTACTTAATTTTTTTTTTTAATTTCTGTACCTCTCTAAACCTCTCCTATTTTTGAAGTTCAGAAATATGTCAATGATCGTTCATAATTTTCCTAGTATTGTCCAAATTCGTTTTCCGTAGTGTTGATTGAAATTTATACATTTTCCTTTTTTTTATGTTATTGATTTTTTTTGTGACTTTAATTTCCTTCAGTGTTATACATATATAAATTTCTAACACTATTTTTTTACGATTTAATATGTTTGATTTCTTTTATAAAATTTAATTATTTTTGTTTATGTAAAAGAATAAATACTCAGTGTAACGAGCAGTTAATGATATAATACAAACAACAAAATATGTTACAGAAATGAACATTAAGTAATTCAACGTTACTTGCATTGAATGGGACAATTCAATCTGAGCGGAACTAGCTTTTTAATTAATATTTTGTATTTTAGGATTTTTAATTTATTTTTTAAGCAACTAAAGGTTATAGTTGGTTGGTCGGTTGGTTGGTTAAGTGTTGGGTTGTTAGTTTTGTTGGTTGGTTTTTATTTTTTAAAGAAGTTTTTTTTTAACTTTTAAATACTTTTTTGTTGTATAAATAATGAAATGATTGAATATTTTATTATACCTTTTTTAAACTTTTCAAACCTTCCCTTTTTTATGTTTAAATATTTGTACCTAACACTTTTCATTGTTTTTACAATAACTTTTTACTTGAAAGACAGGAAAAATGCAGCTTTGTAATTATGTAAACTGTTTTCCAGTTTAGATAAGTTTTTTTATAAGGTTTTTTTTAATGTTCTTTTGTTTAGTAAATAGCTTTTTTTCAGCTTTTTAATTATTATTTTATACTTTAGAATTTTAAATTAATTTTTTAATCATCTAAAGGTTAGTTGGTTGGTTGTTTGGTTAAGTGTTTGGTTGTTAGGGTTGTTGGTTGGTTCTTATTTTTTAAAGAATGTTTTTTCTTTTACAGTTTTGTATTCTTTTTTGGTGTATAAATTTATGAATTGCTTGAAAATTTAATATACCTTTTTTTAATTTTTTCTAACCTTCTCTTTTTTCTTTTTTTATATATTTAAGTTTTTGTACCTCACATTTTTCATATAAATTTTTACTTGAAAGACAGGTAAGATGCAGCTTTGTAATTATGTAAACTGTTTTCTAGTTTAGATAAGATTTTTTTATGAAGTATTTTTTATTGTACTTTTGTTTAATAAATAACTTTTTTTTCAGCTTTATAATTATTATTTTATATTTTTGGTTTTAAAATTAATTTTTTAAGCAACTAAAGGTCAGTTGGTCGGTTGGTTGGTTCTTATTTTTTAAAGAATGGTTTTTCTTTTACAGTTTTGGATACTTTTTTGGTGTATGAATTTATGAAATGCTTGAATATTTATTTTACATTTTTTAAACTTTTCTAACCTTCTCTTTTTTATTTGATCTTTTAATTTTTGTCTCTTACATTTTTCATAGTATTTACAATAAATTTTTACTTGAAAGACAGGTAAGATGCAGCTTTGTAATTATGTAAACTGTTTTCCAGTTTAGATAAGTTTTTTAATAAAGTATTTTTATTATTGTACTTTTGTGTAGTAAATAACTTTTTTTTGCAAGCTTTTTAATTATTATTTTATATTTTAGGTTTTTAAATTTATTTTTAAGCAACTAAAGGTTAGTTAGTCGGTTGTTTGGTTGTTAGGTTTGTTAATTGGTTCTTATTTTATTTTTAAAGAATGGTTTTCTTTTACAGTTTTGAACACTTTTTTGGTGTATAAATTAAAGAAATGCTTGAATATTTTAATATAGTTCTGTATTAAAGACCCAGCTGATTTTTTTTAAATATTAACTTGTTTTTCCATTTGATCTGGTACGGTACCATATCTCGCAGGTTACCAAATCTCACCAATTTTATACACAACGTTCTTAAAGCAGGGTGCATTTTTGTTTAAATTGTATTTTTTGGAATATAAGGTGACGTTAATTATAAGCAATAGAGCTATGTTTTGTTTTTAGTCCTGAATTGTGACTTTTGTTTTTAAATTTACATATATGAAGTTTTTAAATTTCTGCTTTTCTTTCTTTCCTTTTTTAAGCGTACATTTTTAATTCCTTAAAGACAAAATATTAATTTATTTTTAAATTTCAAATTCTGTTAAATTTTTATTTATATTTTTTATAATTTAATATGCATTATTATTCTTTATAATTTTTTTTTCGTTTTAAACATACAAGAATATTTCTAATGATAAAGATAAATAAAAAAATATGAAAATGGTCAACAGAAGCATTCAAGGGGTCGTAGTTGAAATATTTGGTCAATATAGGTTTAGAAAGATACCCGAAAGTTTAGCATTGCGGTGAGAGTGAACGTGGGGCTATAGGCTTGTGATGGAGACAATAAGTTACCCTCAAAAATATACGTCTTGTAATATGGTCTCTTGTTCCTAGGTTTCTTTGTATAAAAAGTAACTCTAGGTGAACGCCAACAAAAAGTGTTAATAGTGAGACATTTTCTGCAACATAGTGGACATGGTTTTAAAAGTTAAGCGGAGCCTAAAAAGTAAGTCCAACCAAGTCTTGCCAAGATGCTAGATACAAGATAGTGACGTCCATTGATTCTATGTATAACGGAGACCCATGTTAAAGCATAGAACCTGCACAGTTTTTCCACCAGGTGCCACTAATGTCGTCTTGGGCCGTGCCATTTGATTGCACAGCATTTCAAATATTTCGCGGCGGCCCAAACCGGATACAAAAATTGGCACGTTGCTATCTTGAATGTAGAATCTTGAGTCTTGCAACTCTGGCATGTCTGCAGTCAGCAAAACACAAAAATAAGTCTAACTAAGTCTTACCAAGATGATAGAAACAAGATAGTCACACTTATTGGTTCCATGTATAACTGCGATCCATGTTAAAGCATAGGAGTTTCACCGTTCTACCACCAGGTGGCGCTAGTGTCGTTTTTGGCCGTGCTATTTGATTGCACAGCAATTCAAATATTTCGCGGTGGCCAAAACCGGATACCAAAATCGGTGCGTCACTATCTTTAATGTAGAATCTTGAGTCTTGCAACTCTGGCGTGTCTGCAATCAGGGAAACAGCTAAGCAGTTTTTAAGTAACATTTCCTTAAAAGCTGCTTAAAGGTTTCCTGAAATTTGGTTCCGCTAGTCCATCTAAACTTTTATGCAACTCTGATGTAAAGTCTTGTATTGGCTACCTGCCTTTCTCGTAACAATAATGTAGTAATTAGGTCATAGTTGTTTCAGAAGACTACCAAGTGGTCAATTTAAACTTCTCCGCCCCCCTTTTTTTGTGACATAAAAAGTAATGCATAGTTGAACGTTGGTAAAAAAAAAGTCCTATATCGGCTGCCTGCTCTTAAAATGTAGGATAGCACAATACTTGTGCAGACTAGTTAAAACCTTGATCTAAAAATACAAGAATTTTTACGATGGTTTATACTTTTGTATTAACTATAACAAGTCATAGTTTCATTTATATATTTATTTTAAATAGCGTAAAGCAAAAGAAAAAAAATGGTACTAAGACATCCCAGACAGCACCTGATGGGATAATACTCGTGTATTTACCAACTATACGGATATTTATGGTGTACACCACTTTTCCACGTATAATATATGTATATTTTAGGTGTACACATAAACGTGTATTGCTACACCAAAATACAACGTCTATTATACGTCTAAATTTAGGATACCATTACACGTTTATTGGTATGCATCTTTTATACGTCGAATACTCGTGGAATAGTGTTCGTTGATTATGCGTTTATTAAGCTACGTTTATTACACGTGTATTTGTAAACCATATTTCCACGTTTACGTTTACACCAATTTTATACGTGTAATAAGCGTTGATCTGTCTTCGTAGAATACACGATGCCAGATAATCGTTTATTACACGTGTATTTGTAAACCAAATTTCCACGTTTACGTTTACACCAATTTTATACGTGTAATAAGCGTTGACCTGTCGACGTAGAATACACGATGCCAGATAATCGTTTATTATACGTGTATTTGTAAACCAAATTTCCACGTTTACGTATACACCAATTTTATACGTGTAATAAACGTTGACCTGTCAACGTAGAATACACGATGCCAGATAATCGTTTATTCAACGTGTATTCGTAAACCAAATTTCAACCTTAAAGTTTACACCAATTTTATACGTGTAATAAGCGTGGATCTGTCGACGTAGAATACACGATGCCAGATAATCGTTTATTACACGTGGATTTGTAAACCATAAATCCTACCAATACAATATACGTATAATATACGTGTAATATGCGGATAATGTAAATAAAGTAGTGGGAGATATCTCGTGAACAAGTCACTACATGTTTGCCTCCTACCTTCCACTTTTCTACCCTTAACGGTATTTATGCTGGTTTTTGCTTGCTATCCCAGTGTCTCGCTGTTAGTATGCTGCAGGACGGCAGTTAAACACTATCACTACCAGTGTGCTATATGTGTTCCTAAATTGTTAAAATAATAAAATTGTGCGTAAAATTGCAAAAAAGAACTTCAGAGTATAATTTTTTTTACAATAATAAAATATATAATATTAAATTTCAAATTATTTTGAAGTGTTTACTGTATTTTCCCCCTATATTTCCACCTCATTAGCTATTATTCCTTTGTTTCTTTTTATTTTCCAGTTTTCACTATTTTGATAGGTAGGATGATAAATATTGTAAATGATAACAAACGTATGATTCTACAGCTTATGAAACTACGGGAAATAAACATGAATTAACAAGGTATGTACAGTATATTTTTAGCTGAACGTGTATACTTTATATGTTTATCATTGGCGTGTTTTATATGTTGACCGTTGGACATATAATATACGGCGATGGTAAACGTATAATATACGTAAAAGCTGAAAATATATTATACGGCGATGGTAATCGTATAATACACGTTGATGGTAATCGTATAATACACGTCGATGGTAGACGTTTAATACACGTTGATGATACACGTAGATACAACGTCGATGGTAGACGTATATTACACGTAGAAATGGAACGTATAATACACGTGGAAGCTGAACGTATAATACACGTCGATGGTATACGTTTAATACACGTATTTGATAGACGGATATTAAACGACTAGCGTAGATCAAAATTCGACGTATATTATCCGTGTTATAGATGAATATTATCCGTAATATCGAGGACATTGAGCTGGCGAATACACCAAATATCCACCATAAATCTACGATACGAAATACACGTGTAATATACGTGTAATACCCAATTTTTGCTGTCTGGGATTAAACTTACAAAAGTTAAATGTATAAGAATTTCCGAAGTCTCACAAAAAATAAGTGAGATAATAGGTTTAATGACGTTAAGTCAAAAGGTTTGCTGCGGTCTGGCTGCGGTGGCATGGACAGCGACAGCGGCGGGAATGCGAACTACCCTTTAAAGTACTAAACAAACTATTTAAGGAACATATGATAAAAATCTCAGAAAGAACCTACCAGTCACGGTATACGCATCAAAATTTATTTAGGTATAATTCATTGTACTCAAATCTCATCAACAACATTAAACAAAAAAAAAGTGCTTAAACCGTCACACAATATAATAAGAAGGAGAGGTGTCTGCATTTTTGTGTGAGGATAACAAAATCAAAAGACATATGCACACCTGAGAAAACACGTAACAACTTTGAACAGACTTATACATGTCTGAACATGTTAAAGTAGTGTTTTAAACATGTCTAAACTTGTATAAACTAGTACACTTAGTTTAAATAATGAAATAAATATTTGAAAACCTTTTACGGTATTTATACTATATTTATTACCTTTTTTTATTTTTGCTGTTTACATTTTTGTACTTTACATTTTTCCCTTTTTATATATTTTTTTATAAATCATTTTATTTAAAAACTTTTGAATTTGAAAACTTTTAAATCTAAACGTTTTTGGATAGAAAAGTTTTTGAATCTAAAATTTTTGAATCTTTAAGCTTTTTTATCTAAACAAGTTTGTGGCTTTAACCAGGTGACTCTAACACAATTACCACAAACATGACATGACATGTACAGGCTCAAGTAGAATCAGGAAGTTAATGCACACGTATATAGCAAATTTATATTGAAAATAAATTATCGTTTATAAGGTCCATAGTCTATGAATTTAATATATAACTTTTTTACAGGTTAATCTATTTTACAGTTATTTATACTTTATTCCAACAAAGCTGAAGATAACGTAAGGAAGCGACTGCGCATTTCGTGCGTCTGTTGCAAGATTTGATTTCTTATTTCCGGCATTTTTCACGTTTTAGTGGCGGGAAAATATTATCGTGTGTATTTTTTTTTAAAAAAAATTGAAATTTTACCGGAAATAGATCTTGACGGTCGGCCAAATGCGGAAAAAAATGCACAAAATGTGCAGTCGCTACCTTTTGTTATCTTCAGCTTCATTGCTTTATTGCTTTATTCATACATAAATTACAACGATTGACATCATTCGGCTTTCATCGATTTTGCTCGTGGTATTTCGGTAATTAACAAGTGACCTAGTTACATAAATTGTGACCAGCTCTAAAGTACAAAGGGTTGAGCAGTCACTGTTACGTAAACTCTCCGACCAGCGATACTTAAAAAGACATTAATCACAAAAAAAAAAATTGATACTCCAACCCTCTAGCTAACCAAACTTTTGTTTGAAAACCTTCTGCAAAACAATACCCATTGATGTAAGTAAATAATTGTATCCGTATCTCTAGCATCAGACTCTGTATTGGTTAAGTAGACGTGAATACCGTTACAGGGCGAAGTTGAACTTGTGTAGACTTGCTGAAACGTTGACCTAAATATATTTTACCGTTATTTATGATTTATCCATACCTAGCTAAACTCGGCTTTCATCGGTACTGCTCGTGGTAAGTCGGTAATTAGCTTTCCCGCGAAAATTGCTTTAGTATATTACCAAAAACACACTTCGCGCTTACATTCTGGCACTTTTGGCAGTCAGTCGGAAGAGTAGGTGGAGATCACACACGCTCGTTGCGTTCTTCTAGATTTGCAATTGAGGTTATTGAGGTCACTCGGTTTCATTCGGTATTGCTCGTGGTCATCCGCCAAAAATATATTACCACTTTTTATTATTTTCTTTTTTACTCAGAAATGGGTTGGTGTGTGTGACGGGAGTGAGGTGAGCGCATACATGTGTTCGCTCCGCTCGCATGGTAAGTTTATACCTAGTAGCGCAGCCATTTAAGTAAGCGGCAAATTATTTTAATATAAGCGAACCAAAAATATTTTTAAATAATCATAAACCGTACAATTAAAATTTATAAAGCTGCTATTTATCATTTTTTAATCGATCATATTATATACATAAATCGGTCATATAATAGTCATAAACCAGACCACATATCAAATATGAATTAACAAATCTTAATATTGAAAAAATTCCCCCACTCTTTTGTGACGTAGGCAACTGGTTTTATAAAAACTCGAAAACTTTCCCCCAGGCACTGGTTTTATAAAACCTCGAAAACTTTCCCCCAGGCACTGGTTTTATAAAACATCGTAAAATTTCCCCCACCACTGTTTTTATTAAACATGGAAAAATTTCCCCTTCCTCTTTTTCCAACCTGGTTTTATAAAACCTCGAAAACTTTCCCCCAGGCACTGGTTTTATAAAACATCGTAAAATTTCCCCCACCACTGTTTTTATTAAACATTGAAAAATTTTCCCTTCCTCTTTTTTCAACCTGGTTTTATAAAACCTCGAAAAATTTCCCCCAGGCACTGGTTTTATAAAACATCGTAAAATTTCCCCCACCACTGTTTTTATGAAACGTTAATCGGATTTACTCGTGGTATTTCGGTAACTCACTTTCCCGCAAAAAATACATCACCAATATCATATTTATCAAACGATAAAATATTACTCATTAATTGGATATATAATATTCATAAATCGCTCTATTAATATTCATGAACCGGCCATTCTTAAAAAAAAAAAAAAAAATCCCCCACTCTTTTGTGACGTAGGCATGTTCCCCCACCATAAGTTTTATAAAACATCATAAAATAGGCCACACCCACGGTTTTATAACTACGTATTTATAAAACATCGTAAAATAGGCCACGCCCCTGTTTTATAACTACATGTTTTATAACTACATACATACTACTTATATATATTAAATATTATAGATACATATAATTCATATTAGTCATGCAATTTGTATTATGCCATATACGATAAAATTGTTTCAAATAAAATTCTAAAATAAAATTCTATAAGTTTTAAATCGTGTGTATACTCAAATTGTCAGGATAGTCTTATCCTGACAATTTGAGTGAGTACATGATTGTGATAATATTTTTTAACATTCATAAAATCTCGTGCTAAATTTAAATGGTATATAGAATAAAATATCACGATCTTTTTGTGTACAGTACAACAGTACGTCGTCTATATGCTTTATAAAATATTATATGGAGAAAAATTATCTCAATTATAATTTAACCAACATAAGTAAACATTACATTTTACTATATAGCTGTATAGTGTTTCTTGAAGCTGTGGGAATTTTAATGTTTATTTTAAATTACAGTAGTAAGGAATTAAATTTACTATTGTTTTGAGTAATAAAAATTCTAATACATTTATGACACGTTATATGCGATAGTGCGGTATTTTATACCGACGTATCTTGGTAGCTTTTGTTGTGTCTTGCATATTAATCTTATCTCTCGCTTCATATGTATGTTGTGATATAACAGTTTTTCAGAAAATCTTTTTATATTTACGTTTCTAAAATTAAATAATTGTGTGTGTGTGTGTGTGTGTGTGTGTGTGTGTGTGTGTGTGTGTGTGTGTGTGTGTGTGTGTGTGTGTTTTCTCTCATGTTTACACACACACACACGCGCACACACACACACACACACGCGCACACACACACACACACACACATACACACACACACACACACACACACACACACACACACACACACACAGATAGATAGAGAGAGAGAGAGAGAGAGAGAGAGAGAGAGAGAGAGAGAGAGAGAGAGAGAGAGAGAGAGAGAGAGAGGACGCTATTAATATAAAAGTTAAAAAAAAAGAAATATTTAGTTACAATTTCACATTCAGGTATATATAGGATAACAAATCAAATAAAACATGAAAAAAAATGTATAAAATCATTATATTTGTATGTTAAAAATTGATTCAGAACATTATACGAATAAAAAAATCCTTTTAAAATTGAGCAATATTTTATAAATAAATATCTTTTATGGTGAGATTTGAAAAGTCATAATATTTCTTGAAATTGATGAGGTAGGGTGATAAAAAAAAAGTGAAGTAAAACAGGCAAAGAGAAAGAAAGATAGATGCGAAAGGACAAAAAAAATTAATTGTTATATACAATGCTATACAAAATATTTGGAATGTCTCACTTTTAAAAATTACACACTTGTTAAAAAAAAATGTTGTAGAAACAGAGTTTGTCAAACACTTTTCTTAATGTTAAATTACTTTGTAATATAACGGTTAAAATATTAATATAATTAATCACCCAATCTTTAGGCGTAATGTATATTTTATTTATTTCTGAGTACTTTTATATATTCGCTGTTTTTATCTATATTTCAATCTTAAATTGCTTTAATAGAAATTTAATTTGACATGTATGTGTATCTTCTCTCTCTCTCTCTCTCTCTCTCTCTCTCTCTCTCTCTCTCTCTTCTTTTTACCTTTTTGAAGGACTTCAGATTTATATACGAAATAAAATTCAAGTTTAACGAAAGTTTAAATTTCAAAAAAGTATTTTTATTTACATATTTTAATAAATTGTAACAATTAATAATAATTATATAAAATATGAAGCGTTAATTGAAAAAAAAAATGCAAAGAAGAACAGCGTAAATTATATTAAGTATATTGAGAAATTTATTATTTTTTATATTTTAAATATTTCAGTTTTGTATATTAAGAACGATATAATTTTATCTTTATCGCACAATAAGAAAAAAAATATATCGAATTACTTTTTTTTGGAAGCAAAACTATATACATAGTGGCAATAAAGTTGTGAATTAACAAGAAAAAAAAATCAATTATGTTTAATATTGGATTAAAATTTTAGAATAATATAAGTTCTTCACCATTAACAACCTTAATGATCTTATAAATTCTTTAAACGTTTCATTTCTTAATTTATTTTTTTTTTACCATCTGTATACAGAAAATCCTCTCCCAATCAATTCTTTATTACATATATTATTGTATACTTATGAACAAATTTAAATACATAAAAAAATCAAAATATTGCCACTATTTTATCCATATATTCAATTTTATTTATTATGTTTATATGTATTAATTTTTTTTACATATATATAAGTCTTTGTGTGTGTCCAGTATTATATAGTAGTCGCGGTGACATTGGTCGGCAAAAGTTAAAGTTGTTGTATAGCAAGCACCATGATCAGCAGCAATACAAGTAGTAAGTAGTATTGTATATAGTGTATATTATATAGTATATAGCTGAGGGAGAAAAAGAGCAAGAAGAAGAAGAAGAAGAAGAAGGCGAGCGAGTCAAAAAAGCAACGGTGTACGTAGGTTTTGTCTGTTGTGTATGGCAGCAGCCCGCCTCCCGCGACCTATCCATCAAGCACTGTCTCCTCATGACCACACCAGAAGAAAATCTAAATGTCACGTACATAAAAATATTCAAGTCTATATAATATGCTCTATACCCCACCCCACTTACCCGCCCCGAGACTTTTTTTTTCTTCATGACATCGTGTATATGTATGTACAAAACTATGCAATAATATAATGTGTGTGTGTGTGTGTGTGTGTGTGTGTGTGTGTGTGTGTGTGTGTGTGTGTGTGTAATATTTATATATATGGGTGGGTGGGTTTTTATATTATTATTATTCAAAAAAATGACGTCACCTTATTTTTGCTACCATTTTACAAAGTAAATGACTTTTATCTTTAGAGAATGTACTCTAAGATATTTATGTAAATAAGGCTCATTTTTGCTTCGTTTTTAATTACATATAAGAGAAATAGTTTGTATGTTTATTATTATATAAATATATATATACTGTATATATATATATATATATATATATATATATATATATATATATATAAAGAAATTGATACACAAAGAATAATTATAAATGAGTAATTTAATAATGTGTTTTTCTTTGATGAAATAATAACTAACTTTTCATGTTAAGAGAGCGAAACTGTGTGTGGGGTCTTTCGTTCTTGAAATGTTTAACGATTGTCGTCACCGTCTCTGCAATATTGAAATGAAACAAGTACGTATATATACATTTCTTAAAGGAAATTGAGTTTAATATATATACTATATTATATATATTATGATATGACTACATATCATATAATTCTTTGAGAAAGAAATGGAGTATTCTATGAAGAAGAATTTTTTTATTAATTATTAAATTCTCTTGTTAGTCAACTTTTTGATAAGTCAATAATATAAGTAGCAAATTTTGGACACTATTTAAAAAATATAGGTTATAATTAAATTTGAAATTTCGATTCTAATCATGGACTATTTGCCCAAAAAACTTTTCAAAATGGAACTAATTTCATAAGCGATAAGGATAAACAAGACTATAAAACAATACCTTATCAAATAACAATATATTATACCAAGAGATTGGATTCTTCAATTAAATGGAATTTGTACTGCAAAACTTCGAAAACTATATTTTTCTACTTCTAATCTTCTTAAAAATAGAAAGCAAATAGTTGAGCGGAAAGCCTACCTACAAAACTTGCAGGCGCACTCATTTAAATTAGTGTTATTTTGTGACGTAATCTGAAACATTTACTTTAAATATCTTAATGAGGAATAGTGTTGTAGAATGCTATGTGATTGTATCTTTTTTTTCCCCTCTTTATCATTGGTTATGATAAAGAAAACAACCCCCCTTTGGCTGAGTTGGTTATAGAGTCGTATGACTTAAATCCAAACTTGTGTATTTGATGTAATGTGTTTTTTGCAATAAAGCCTATTTGAATCTGAATCTGAATCTGAACCAGAAAATCCGGTCTTTGCAGTATAATATATCACACCTGGAGATATGAACGCAAGAAATAAAAAAAAATAAAAAAAAAATAAAAAAAAATCATCAAAAAATTTTCACTCCAAATTATCCAGTATTACTAAAATTATATACTTATATATAATAATGATAATGTAACAAGCTTTTTTGAAAGTCATCACATATTTAAGGTTATAAAATGTGATGTAGGGTTGCGTTTTCATTGTTTCAAGCGTGTGATTGTGCGCTGTAATAGCCTTAGTAACGTGGTGTGCACACATTCCAGTCCGCATTCCAGTAGCTAGCTCACTTGGCGGGCGCAACAAGACACAATAAAAACCTGGCAATATAAAAGCCTGCTTGCATGGGTTGGGTGGTGGTGACCATAGGTATACCAATAAGCTCTTATGGTACACATACATAACATGAAGTATTATTAACCATACCTCTTGTTTTTTTCCCACGTCATTGTCCAATGTATTTTATATGTGCGTGCTCCATAAGCTGACCAGAGAGAGAGAGAGAGAGAGAGAGAGTGAAAGAAAGAGAGAGAGAGGAACAAAATACTCTTTTATGTTGTGTGTAGCTCCCTTGAGTGATGTGACAGCTTTATATTTACCAACCGCGCGCTACTGCTGTTACATCAAATTATTATATCTCTTATTAATTTTATATATTTTTTATTACTTTTATATATTTATGTTACTTACAATGTAAATATATCGGTACTATATTTTATACAATTTTTACTATTTTTTATCACTGAATTTTTTTACATTTTAATCAGAAGGACAAGTATTGTATTATATATATATATATATATATATATATATACTGCAGTATATATATAGTTGAAAGGTGTGATATAGGAATAGAGAAAAATGGTTTAAAAAATTATACGTGAATTATGTCGTGAAAAATGAGTAATATTTAGAAGCTGCCTCTACTATAAAGTTTACATTGAAAATTATGGTAAAAATATTATATAATTCGTACATTGATATAAATTTCTAAAAAAAAAATTAAAAAAAAAATGAAAAGCTGTGTGATGTGTGTGTGTAATATATATTCTAAGAGATTTAAATATTAACTATTCCGATACATATGTGACATCACACTAATTAGACAAGCGTGCCACGTGCCTAAGTCTCAACGCACGCACACGCGCGCCGTCGCTCTTTCTCTCTCTCTAAACATGCGTTCATATTTTTTACATCACCACGAGAGAGAGAGAGAGAGAGAGAGAGAGAGAGAGAGAGAGAGCACCAACACATTTTTAGGAGGTTCAATGGTTTTTTGTTAATCAGCGAGTGTTTTAGTAATTATCATAATACTTTTTTCCCTTTTTGTATTATTTTAACTGCATGACATATATATAAAATAAAATAAGAGAGAGAGAGAGAGAGAGAGAGAGAGAGAGAGAAAGAATAGCAACAATTTATTTGTATAAACATTGTCTTAAGGTTACGTGTTTTATATAATGTTAAGATTAAAACGTAATTTATAGTGATTTATTAATTGACACTATTAACACGGTAAAAAGTAAGAGATATCAATATCATACTTGATGACAAGAAATGAATGTTATTGACGCGAAAAGATGATGTTGGAGATAAACAATTTTACACTGCCAAGGAATAAAATGCAGTTATGATACTCATATGTCATTAAATACAGCAATTTTAAACCATAAATTGACACCATAGTATACTATGTTGATTAAAACAAGAATAAGAAAACAAGTGAAGTTTAGAAATATACAACTTCATATATTATATTTATTTTACAATTAAAATTGTTTTTATTACTCACGCGGCATTATATAATTATTTAATCTTTTTAGCGTTTTAAATTTGTCATATATATATTATAAAACATTTCCAAAAAAAAAAAATCTATGACAGTTTATTCATTATTCGTAGATATTGTGGATTTATTAAACATGCATTATTCTATTTGCATTGTGCATTATAACATAATATTAGAAAATGAATTTATTTTCTTGTGTATAAATATTTCAGTTCAAATTAAGAATTATACAATTATCTTTCTTATTATTCCTTCTAAATATAAAAATAAATTTCTTGTTTTAAATCTGATTAATCTTAATTATATATACCCTAAAGTTTATTACAATATAATATATAAAGTGCCAACAGATTATTAGTATATAAGTAAGTAGTTAACATAGAGTTTAAAGTGTTGCTCTTTTTAAGTGTCTCTCTGCATCATTCTGTGCAATAAAAACGTCAGGTCAGAAGGCAATAAACAAAAGAAAAAAAATGTTTCTTTTTATGCTGCTTTACTTGAATTACTGCGCACGAAGTTAAGAATTAAAAAAAAAAAAAAAAAAAAGAGTTTGCTTGGGGTGTCAAATGTTTCACTTTTCGCGGTCAATCGTGTCTGAAGTGATGCACAGCCTGCAGCAAAATCACGATCGACTTAACTAGGTCTGTAATACAAAACTACGACGAGATGAGGCTCACAATTTATACTCATTTTTTAATATTTAAAATAAAAATAACTATCAGCTGTTTATTTCGTGGTGTGATTTCTTACTTAATGAAGAATAAAGTGACAATAAGTATTTATGATTTTATTGATTGTATTAAAATTAATATCATTTATCACCTTGAGAGAGAGAGAGAGAGAGAGAGAGAGAGAGAGAGAGAGAGAGAGAGAGAGAGAGAGAGAGAGAGAGATCAGTAAAAGGGATTGAAATTGTCAAATATAGCACGACTGCTGAAATGAGTGCCGAGGGTAAATTTAACATCCTGTAAGGTAGGCAAATAGTGCAACACACCAAAATGTCATTCTAAATATAGTCTTCTGTTTGACAGCTTTCAGCAAAAGAATTAAAAGTTTAGCAAACATAATATGAAGTGAATATTTTAAAAGAAGAAAATTGGTTTCAAAAAAGGAATATTTACTATTGTAGTTTCCCAGAAAAAAAAAATAATAAACTGAATAAATTTGTCATAAAATTATCCTTTTTTTTTTTTTTTTTTTTTTTTTTTTTTTTTTCCTTTTGTTATTTCTTATAAAAATAAAAGTGAGAGGTGAGTGAAAATGTTATTATTTGTTGAACAAAATGCACACGTTATTGAAGTTGCTAAAACCGCAAAGTTGCAAAGTAAAAACCACAGCTAAGATGATGAACGAAAAATCACTTTCCCACGATTCCCCCCTTCTTCTCTTATACATTTTTTTATTCTCTATTGCCATAGCCGCCCGCACAAGAGGTATGGTTTTTTCATCGGCCATAATGTAGACATGTAGGCAGGCAGGCCCATATAGACTGGGCCCCACTTCTTTACCACTTAGTATTTAGACATAAAAAAAATATATATATAAAGAAAACAGAGAATGGTCATTTTACGTTGTGAGAGCGTAGATCAACCTCACTCCACATAAAACGGCTCATCTTTCATCCGTGCATGCAGCGTAGAATACGGCGGCAAAATATAATCTCATATTGAATAGAGTTAGTGCGTGTATTGAACAAAATTTTGACATGACGGTCACCCATCCTTTATTATTTTTTTTTTCGCTCCCACGTGTACACATTAAAATAAAAATCGTGCATGCGTGTGAAAATTTTACACGGCTATTTTATTTTTATATACACATACCTTAATTTTACCTGTCTACGCATATAATAACGAGATCAACACTACTAAACTATTTTTTTTATTTGTTATTATTATTTTTACCCTAGATATTTTCAACTTATAATAGCAATATATTTTTCTATATATCAATACCTTTCAGATGTTTATAATAAGAAAAAAAAATGATTAATTATTTATTATTGATGTCTCGTACGTGATTTAGGAGCACCATTATTCTTGGATCATATTATATATATAGAAGCCTTTTTTATTATAATTATTTATGAGTTATGATATAGCCATAACAGCCATGCCACATATATTGTGCGAAGTAAAAGTTTTGTATAAAATCGTAAAGAAATATTCGACTATTGAAGGTATATATAATATAAAGATTTTAATAATAACAAGCAAGACTTTATTTTTCGTCGCCTGATTACAATTAATTGTATACAGGATTTTAATACCTTTATGTACTTTATTCTACTTGTATATAGAATTGTCAAGGTATGATAATCTTGATGTATCGCAAACGGGATACGAGGTTCAGAATTTCAGATTTAAATCTTAAGATCCGTAAAATGTTGTTCTCTTAAAAATCTTCATTACTTCATCAAAGTATAAGTTCATACAAGAGAGAGAGAGAGAGAGAGAGAGAGAGAGAGAGAGAGAGAGAGAGAGAGAGAGAGAGAGAGAGAGAGAGAGAGGATTATTTTCAAGCTGGAATTTCCAAAAGGAAAATGATACACATTTTTAAAGTGCAGTAGTTTAAAATGGTATGGAAAACACGTTGTATAAAAAAAATTAATAATTAATATTTGTTATGATCTAAACACATAAATAAAAATTAAAAAAAAAGTCTACTGTGTTTATACGTATATGTATATGTCAAGTTTATTCAGTGAATATTTTAAACGATGTCCACCTGTTCATATTGGCCAGTACGCCAGCCAGGTGTGCAGTCATGTGACTTATTAAATATATGTGTATTTTTTTATATCAATTTACAATACAGTATATGAATAATGAGAAAGAGAGAGATTTTTTTTTTGTTTTTTTTTTTTGGCATTAGATTATAAAATTCCATTGCGCACAATGTACAAGTGCTTGCATCCATTTCAATTAGTCTTGTCTTTACGGATCTCTATAAACAATAAAAATGTTATTTTAGTTATTTTATACTATATAACAAATATATATATATATATATATATATATATATATATAATTAAATTTATTCGTACATATTCTCTTGCTCTCTGTCTCTCTCACTGTATATTCAAATTGCGAGGTCATTATATAAAAAAAGAGAGGAAAAAAAAAAAAAAAAAAAAAAAGGTGGCAAAGGCGTGCGGGAGGTTGAAGTTCTCTCTCATTAGCTGCCATGCATGGTCACTCGCCCCACCCACATATTTAAAAAATCTGCACGTTCAACTCTCTCTCTCTTCTTGCTCTGGCATGATGATGCTGATGAAGCCATAGAGATCAGGTTCACGCTGTGAAGCTGCTGCTGCTGCTGTAGCTTTTGTTCATCTCATCACACACGAAATACCGCCAGCTTTCTTGCCTGCCTAGACTTCAGGTAGTGTTACATGAAGATTTCTATCAGCCACGTGTGAATAAAATATAAACTTCGTAAAAAGTTAAATAAATATAAGTAATAAATAATCAAACGCATGAAAAATTAATGAATGAAAAAAAAAAATTTTAAAACAGACTGTAAACAAGTGCAAGCGCCTTTTGTATGATTATAAGTGAATCTGAATTGAAATACAAATGGGAGATGTTTATAAAATAAAGCTTTGCACAGCAATATAACCTATAAAAAAATCAAACTTAATATTAATCAAAGAGTTTTTAAACTATAGCAATATGCCCTTTGCAAAAAGCATATGAGGGAAGCATTACTGAACTGTGCAATTTTGTAAAAATATTTAATTTATAATATCAGAACACAAGAGTGTTAAATAGGTTCACTTTCATAAATAAAAAATAGTTTCCAACACATTTCTATGATGTCTTTTAGTATTATATATGAATATGAACTGTATGAAAGGAATTCTATATACTGTACATCCCTTTTTCAGCCACACTTTATGGATGCCGAGATTTAAATAATAAGAGTGTGATAATAATACCACTCTGATTGTATATATACAAGATTTCCCAATAATGAATTCATTTTTCATCATGTAATCAGAGTTATATACTTATAGCTATACATAGAATATAATACAACCTTGATTTGCTGGTTGAAATGATGTTATAAGATCCATACCCCATATTATAAACTATAGACATTAATTGTATATGCATATAAAACGTTATATAATTATGTTATACAGTCTTAATTCTTTATATACATATAGAACAATGAAACTTGAAAAATATAATTTATTATTATTATTATTATTTTCAAATATAACAATTGAAGGTTGATGTAAAAAATATAATTAATTTTACAAGAATGTTGCCAAAAATTTGGTTCATGAATATTATACAGACGTGAATATCAAACTATTGTTCTTTTCAAGAACGTAACAATAAATTTTGAAAAGAAAAAAAAAATTGACTAAAATTATTCCACACACGCTAATCACGATGTAAGACCTACACAACATTGACTTTAAGTTTTATGTAAAGAAATAAAAATAAATCAATTCTAAACAATATGTATTGTATATTATACAATTGATCCTAAAAGAAATATTTGGCGATTGGTACACATATATATTATATAAAAAAATTCTAAATAAATACAATTGATATTTTAAGAGATAGGTTGATAGACTAATTGATTGATTGATTTTTTTTTTTTTTTTTTTTTTTGTGTGGACCATAATCATGTATTTGTTTCTGTGCGGCTTAATAGTAAAAATGTCTAAAAAAAAAATTCTTAAACAAAATCACTGATGAACAGCATGAAAATATACTCACTATTGTGATATGATAATATATAATATTTTAACATTCAACAACTCTATAAATTTTCAATTTCATTCTTATAAGTAAAACACACGCTTAATTTAACTGGTATAAAATTGACGACCTTTTTTTTTTTTTTTTTAATCTTTGATGTAATAATAAATTTCAATTTTGAATAATTTCACAATTTATATTGTCTTCATTTTTTTGGCTATAATGTTATTGTTTATATTGGATTAGTATAGACACTCCCATAGTATAATAATCCATAATATGCGTAGCTTAAATTCTTAAATATTATTAATTGAGCGCATCCTTTTAATAACAAAAGAGACATAAGGAAAGTCAATCTTTTATTTTTTTTTTAAATATAGTATAAGTCTAGAGTTTCTGCTTCTCTTCTCTTTTTTTATTTTATTTATTATGGCTCCAGAGAGTCGATCATTTAGTTCAATGGTGCTCTCTCTCTCTCTCTCTCTCTCTCTCTCTCTCTCTCTCTCTCTCTCTCTCTCTCTCTCTCTCATACCTCTTCTCTCGCAGTGATACACTGCCATGTATAAGGCTTTTGCTTGCTTGCACTGCAATATAAAGTGTTTTGTGATATACGGTCCAATCTCTCTCTCTCTCTCTCTCTAGTTCTCTTATGATATTGGCGACAGAATGCTATATACGTTTTTTTTATTGTTATATATATATATATATATATATATATATATATTATCTAAGATAATGCCATCTTATCGATCTTCGTATACATTATATCTTCTTTTTTTTTACATGAATTCTTTTGAAGTAGATTTTTTTTATTATCATGAAATATATATAAATATTATATATAATAATGATAACAATATTGTGTAAAAGTAATTGAATAAGAGATAGCATTATTTTATTTTTGTAGCACAGTGTTGATTTACACCCCAGTTAAAGTTCTTGGCTTGTGCATATTTTTCTGCTCATATATTTGCATGACAAAAGTTTGATGCAACTTTGACGTGAGTGGAGCAATGTTTAAGCTTACATGTTACGTACGTTCTCTTACATCACTGTATGCATGCATGCATGCATAAGTGTCATAATGGTATAATTGAATTATATACTCTAGTGCGCAAACTCTTGAAATATTATTTTTGTCATATATATATTTGAGAGCGAATTTTATCTGAAGAATACTTTGGTTATATGCTACGAATTTACAAGACAAATAATGTATGAAGTTATATAATTAGCATAGTCCATCTGGTATAAATAGCAGTTTTTACCTCTGGAGAACACTTGGAGAACATTGGTGAACATAATAGGTAAATTTCTATTGTAATAAAATAATGTAAATTATAAAAATTGGTTGTTCTTCATTTTACTAAATATCTTGGTAATTTGTGTTTTTTATAATCTGGTGCTCATAATGGAGAACATGGAGAACAAAAATAATTATGTTATTTGTTATGAGATAAAAATGAAATACAGTTTTCACTATATTATGATACACTATAAACTACTTTGTGAGAATCATAAGTTTAAAATATTAAAATTTCAAATTTGAGGTCATGGTAATCAATTGACCCCTTTGGAGAACATTTGGATAACTTGCATAAATATACTGTATTTGATAGTTTTGCTTATATATATATATTTAGCAGAAAGTGATGTTAGTTTTAAAAACTGAAAGTGTATTTATGTACATAGTTTAGAATGGTGACCACGTCACGTACGGATATGACGTCACATGGAGAACACAATCGCTTCTCGCACGCTATCTTATATATTAATGAGTGCAGACAAGGAAGTTAGTTAGTTGCATTGGCTGATGCACCCTAAGTTGTTGGCTCGCGTGCGGCTTATGTCTGATGATCTGATCTACTCAGTCATTTGCTCACAGCCTCCGCCCTCCCTCTCTCCCTCCACCATATACTCCCTTCCCTTCCCTCTTACTTCTTCGCGTCTGCTGACTATTCCCGTGCGCCGCCCTCCCGCCCGCTCTCGCGCTCGCCTCGTTCCCGCACTATAGCACGCTGACAGGCTGAGCAGTACACTTCGCTAGTTCTCGCGCTCTCTCTCTCTACTCTGGTCATCTCACGAGGCTTTTGTTGGTCCGGTGCTTCAATTATTTCAGACAGTAGCGCAGTGAATCGTGGCGCATTTTTTGGTGTTAATTTTTTCCCCCGTGAATTTATAGCATTTTTTTTTTTTTTTTTTTTTGTATCATAGTTAACAGTTACCTAGAGTGAGTGTGAATATTTCGTGTAAAAAAATTGTAAGTGCAGAAAAGTGATTATACAGTGCAGTACAATATGAGATTAAACCTTTGATAAAAAGGGGACAATAATCGTGTTAAATTTCTTATTAGAATTAAAATTGACGATAAACACGTCACTTATTTTGTTTTAAATTATTCAATACAATTAATAATTAACGATTTGATCACTAATAATTAAAAATTGTTCAGGCTGTCGTGTGTAAATTTGTCGTGGTCGGCGCGCCCCTCTTTCTCTCAGCAGACGGACGGCGCAGCCACGACGACGACAACGACGAGCTGTGCTCGCGCGCACGGCGTAAAGCATGTCTGCAAGTGATGTTAGTGTACGGGCTGAGGTGAAGCCGCTAACAGCTGGCTTGAGTTACTCTACTACTGTTAAAGCCCAGCAGGCCGCCGCCGCAGCCGCAATAATCCTGCAGCGGCTGCCGGCAATCGTATGGATGCTGCGTACTCAATGTCGCAGCACCCAATGTTTATATTAGCCATGAAGAACAATTTAATACAACACTTACCTTATTTTAATTTACACCACCATTCGAGGACACATAATAATCATAATAATAATAATAATAACAATATTAATTATAATCGTGTAACTGATAATCTGTGCTACTCATGGTGGTTTTTCTTATTATTTTTAATTTTAATTATAACAACTGAATCTTCCTCCACAACATTAACTACAACAGCAACATCTACAACATTAACTTGTTCACCAAGACAAATAAAAACACTACAATTTGACGACGCTGGAGCTAAAGCTTATATTTCACAAGTCGTATTTAAAGGCTTTGTTAAATCTCGAACACCAATTGATCAACAAGGTTTATATGAGGCATCATTCTTAATACTGCAACCACTTAAAGGTTTTCCACCAATAACTAAGAAAAAAAGAAGGCGTGTTCAATTTGCTAGTGGAAATAGTGCATCTTGTAAACAAGGTGTTATTACTTCAAATTTGGATATCAACGTTACTTATTTAGTATTTGCTGATCGAGCGGGTGGTCATCAACTGCGTGCATTAGCATCACCTTTACTAGCCACCAGGCGTCACGAAGAATCAGTTGAACGAAGTCTTAACTCTTCTTGTGGTAAGTAGAAAAAAAATATATTTATATCACCTTTTTATTATTATTTTTTATTGTGACGATGACACTGAATTGAAAATGACAAATGATCATCAAGCTTACTTAGCTCTCTCTCTCTCTCTCTCTCTCTCTCTCTCTCTCTCTCTCTCTCTCTCTCTCTCTCTCTCTCTCTCTCTCTCTCTCTCTCTCAACTTCTTATTCTTCTTACTCTTAAATACGCGTCTTTTCTCACGTCGTGTGTGTTCTCTTTGCATGTAAAGAAAAAAATGAACATCACTTTTTAAAATTTATAATTCTAGTTCACTTACATTATATTATATTAATATTATATTATATTCTATTATATATATATATATATATATATATATATATATATATATATATATATATATATATATATATATATATATTATATATATATATATTTGCAGGTTGTATATATAAACGATTTTATATGACTATAATATATCGTTTTGATGGATGGCTTTATATAATATACAATAAATTAAACGTATAATACGTAAATATTATTTTATAATATACAAAGAAAAGCTATTTTATAATTCCATATTCATAACAATAAGAATTATTTTATATTTTACATTTTAAAAAAGTTTTACATTAAAGTTTTACTTCAGTTTTTACATTATCATATTTATATAATTATATTTTCTATGATTTGTCTAATATTCAAATGGGATGCAATTTTATTCAACAACACAATATCTTTAAATTTTTATCAGAGATTCAAATGTGTAGAAATAGATGTATATAAATAAATATATATATATATATATATAGCAACAATGTACCGAAAAAAAAAAAGAAGTTATGTTTTGCTATGAATGTAAAAGATTTATTTTAACAAATCAAGACTGTGATGACGATGCCAAAACTTCACTTGAGTGCACACAAAAGTAAAGAAGAAGAAAAACAACTATAATACATCTTTATCGATAGCTTTTGCTATACATTATAAATAATAATATTGCCACGACCATGACACTGGGTGAAAAACACAACTAAATAAACAACGCCCATTTACTTCCTGACTTGTCTATTGTCTATATCAGTTCAGGAACACACCAAGCCTAATACATATATAATACAACGAACTATATAACTGATGACGAATAATAATATAATAATAAAAAAATAAAAAAAAAATGTCTCGTCTCTCCATGCATTGAAACGTGGAACTAAAAATTATCAAAAATTAATAACATTGATAAATATCGTTATAAAAATAGTGCACGTTATAGTATAGTTTGTTTCAATAAACTTAAACATTTAATTATGTGAAATTTTGATGTAGAAAATTGGCAAAATATCCATATAAAAGATCTTTTATATAAGTATAATGCCGATAATTTACTCTATATGTATACTAATTTCACGCACCATTGAAAGTTTACCAGGCACTTCATATTTTATTAAATATGGTTAAATAAGATATATGTATTTCTAGCAGCCTTAAAATTTCAAATTTTATTTTTTTGTAGATTTTTATGAAAGGTATGCAACTTTTTAAACATATATGTTACGAAGGTTGCATAACTTTACAAACCCTTAATATATATAATAAAAAAAGAAGAAGAAAAAATGGGCTTTTTTTAAATCAATTTAATAGCATCAATTATTTACTTTTTTTTTTACAGTTAATTTTCTCTTTGCAATTTATTGAATTTTATGATTTCTTGTTCGTATATAAAATATTATCTTCATTAAATAAATATAAAAAAATAATCAGAGGAAACCAAGCAAAGGTCTTTTAGAGAGTCCTATAATTCGGTGACAAATTTGCTAGTACAGATAGTTCATTATATTATGGTTATAATTAACACTTACTTTAAGGAAAAAGTCCAGGATGGATCGTCAATCCATAAAGTAAGTGTTAATTCTAATCCTTCTCCTAAAAGTAAATTCATTACACTATTATAGTTATTAGAGTTTTTTTTTTTTTTTTTAATCTCTTTCAGCTATGAACAATATTTTTTTTTACTGAACTATGGGACTCTCTCACTATATGAGAGAGGCCCTTGCTGTTTTTCTCTATGATTTTCTTTGGTATTATATCAATTCTGTGATGTCTTATTTTCCTTATTTTTGCATAATATTATCTTCATTATGGGCCACAGTTTATTTAAACATAATTTTAATATTGAATTATTACAGTAAAATTATGTCATTGCTTTCGTCATAAATCGTCGCTATAAGATTGCTTATCACTGTCATTGATGATTTTTTTATATGTATGTAAGATGTGCGGGTGAATTTTAAAGTTTTCTTTGTTATAATAAAATGTTTTGCACACCGGCGCCGCATATACGCGTATACGTACCATCAGCACATGTATTATCTCTCCACCATCTATTTTTATCTTGGTATACTAAACAAAGTTCACGACTATACGTTTGTTTTATATATTATAATATTCATTTGTCAATCACATTATAAAGCTATATAGATTCTATACACTATATAATAACAGAGTTATTCAATCATTTTCTACATCTCCCTTTTTTATATATAATTACATTTTTGCCTTTTATAAAAATTGTTGCTATTTTTTTTAAAACTGGATAAAGATCTTTGCCTTCAATTAATATATATATATTGTAACTAGGCTAATTTTATGCTATACCTTACAAGATTTTATTTAATTTCCATTCAGAGCTTTACTCCAATAATTTCATGAAAGAGAGAGATGGTTAGGTGGTTTCCTATATGTGATAGATTGTATCAATTATTGACAAATAGTTTAATCAAGATATTCTAAATTATGTTCTATATACAATATTAAAAAATCTATCTATACGTTATTCACAATGTGATTTTACATTATAATAATATCATCTAATTTTAATAATTTGCATTTCTATAAAAAATGTTTTCATGTATACAATGTCAAACATAATTTTATTATAGAAATGCAATAGGCTTATTATATTCATATAATTGAGTTTCTGCTATATTTTGATACGTGACTTTCTTTGATATTATAAGCAAGTATACTGTGTGTATGTATACAATCATATATATAAAAAGCTTAAATGACATCTCACTTGAACATTAAGTTATACAATGTAACAACAAGAGAGAGAGAGAGAGAGAGAGAGAGAGAGAGAGAGAGAGAGAGAGAGAGAGAGAGAGAGAGAGAGAGAGACTCGCATACAATTGTCGGCATTTGAAAAAAATGCATATTATTACATGGTATTTATTATGATGTAAAGAAGTGCGAGCGGTGCATACAAAGTAAAATAATAATAATAATGCATCAGCGTCGTTCATTATCATGAAGTGTTTATTAGTATTATTATTATATGAATAAAGCATCAAAGTACGGAACAAAAAAAAAGTGCTTTGCACTCCTTTTTTATATCATAAACATAACTCGAGAGATTTTGTTTTTTCTTCTCTTTCTCCCTCTCTCTCTTTTAAGATGGGCTTATTATTTTATTGTTTTATAAATGAATTAGATAAAAATCAGAAAGAGAGCGAGAGAGAATAAGTAAGCCATTTTTTTATGTTTTATGTCATGATTATTTTAGAGAATATAAAAATGATATTCATAAGCTGTGATGAGATTTCTATTTTGTGGTTATTATTTTTTGTGTTAATTCTTTAAATATGGAATGTTATATGAACATAAAATTTATGAAAATAAAAGGAATCATATACACACATATTTTTATATAAAGTTCAAACCGCAAATAATCTCAATTATTTTTCCTGTCTTTTCTCTTGTCTATAAGTAGAAGGATATTACCGTTTCTGGCACAGAGTAACGAGTAACAGGTATGACATAACAGCCTGTCAAAATTAGCATAACTGTTGAGGAGCAAAATCGGCGGCTATCCTCTTTGATGTTCATAGCCTGGAGCCATTTTACCATACTGTCCGCCGATTGAGATGTTATAGGCGGCTTGTACATTAGACGGTAACCTGTTTTATGTCATACCGATCTCCCTGTGTGAATTTTAATCGTCACCGCTTCTTTTTATGCTTGCCGACGTGTACCTGGTGTTATGTAGGCGGCATGACAGTAGCCGGGGACCTGTTTTATGGCCTTCTGTCCCCCCTAAATGAATTTTAACTGCAAGTGTATTTTTTTTTACTATTTTTTTTTTACATCTTGCCGATGTATACCTTTTTTTGAATAAATTAAAAAGGGATACTTGATATAAAAAATTTTTAAATAGAAAGTTTTTTTTTCTTCTTTGATAAAAGCGGTTTATGTAGGCGGCATGTACAGTAGCCGGGGACCTGTTTTATGGTCTTCTGTCCCCCCTAAATGAATTTTAACTGCAAGTGTATTTTTTTTTACTATTTTTTTTTTTACATCTTGCCGATGTATACCTTTTTTGAATAAATTAAAAAGGGATACTTGATATAAAAAATTTGTAAAATAGAAAGTTTTTTTTTTCTTCTTTGATAAAAGCGGTTTATGTAGGCGGCATGTACAGTAGCCGGGGACCTGTTTTATGGTCTTCTGTCCCCCCTAAATGAATTTTAACTGCAAGTGTATTTTTTTTACTATTTTTTTTTACATCTCTCCGATTTATACCTTTTTTTGAATAAAATAAAAATCGATACTTGATATAAAAAAATTCACAAAATAGAATTTTTTTTCTTTGATAAAAGCGGCTTGACCCATAATTGTAAAATTGAATTAAATTTTGTAACCATCAATAAAATAACTTCATATAGTACCTTTTTCTACCAATTCCTTTTTTCTTTATTATTAACTTTTTTTTTTATATAAGGCGGCTTTTTACCAAATTTTTATGTAATAATAAAAGATGCTATGTGTATATGATAAATCTATTATATTTTTTTAGGCAAATATTTTTTTTAATTTTTGCGGTCTTTTTTTCTTTGATGTTTACATATACACATAGCGTCTTTTATTATTATATAAAATATTTAACTTTAAGGTTTTTATTTCTCCAATATTTATTTTTTTATATCCTTTTTATGATTTAATGCTGCGTTGCCACATTTATATGATTATATAAGAATAGTCATATACATAAAAAAAAAATATAGGAGAAATATGACAACTATTATTATATAACCGTTGGAATTTTTAGTATAAAAGCTAAAGCTCAACAACTTTTTTATTCATTTGTAAAAAGCGTTCTGAGCTCAAAGAAGATTTTTTTTTCTGTTTGAACGGAGCTGTGGTTTTAAACTAAGATGGAAGAGAGAGAAAAAACTAAAAGGTAAGTTTTTTTTTTAAATTTATTCTATTTTTTAACTCAGTCTAAGAATTTATATCTATGAAGGGTATATGTATATACATCTCTGTATATTAAAATAAAAGTTATGAACATATTATGAGTTGAATTATATTGTTTATTAAAATTTTACTTTGAGAAAAATATGTTATGAAATAATTTTTTTTTAAAAAAGGGGGGGGGGGATATTACTCCTCATTGCTGGATTCTGATGAATACTCATCTAAAACCATCCCCAATGATCGAATGGTGTCATAGAAGTTCTCCAGATTGTCTTGAATTTGGGGGCGTTCACGGATGACATCCATCATGCTGTGGACAATTTCTTTTGTAGCCTCTATCAAGTTTCTGGCTGCACCGCACACCTAAAAATATATAAATAAAAAATATTAGCTTTTATATACGTTCGTTTGTGTGTGTGTATGTGTGTGTGTGTGTGCGTGTGTACGTGTGTGTGTGTGTTTACGTGTGTGTGTGTGCGTTTGTGTGTGTGTGTGTGTATGTGTGTGTGTGTGTGTTTAAGTGCGTGTGTGTGTGTTTTAACTTACATTGTGATTTGTCCTGTCGCTCCTCCGTCTGTAGTACGGGGTTTGATTTCTCGGCTGGTTATGGTATGCAATCACCGAACTCCTACGTTCACGGCGGGCTCGGGGTGTATCTTCGAATCTTGGAGTGATAGGTGATACATTAATTGGTTCGTAATTGTCTCTGCTGGATGGCCCAGGCTGTGGTGTGGAGCATCTGGCTGGCTCCGGCTGAGAGCTCCATTCTTCGGGCTGCCATCCGTGGTACTCGACATTTTGAAGGGGGGAATGTAAAACATCATAGAGTGGCACCTCATCGATGTTCCCATTATATTCAGCGTGGTTTGGTGATACAATATTGATCATATTACCATATGAGTTGTCCTCCTCTGCAGCATCTTGCAGGATTTGATCCAACAAGTTAATATGGTCATTCGATAATGAATGATCCATATTCGGGGACGGTGGAGGTGCAGGCAAGAAGTCTAATGCATTGGCGTGAAGATGGTCATCGTTTTCAATCGTCTCGTTGAATAATGCTGGCTCGGGCTGGTAAAGACGAGGCACATGGATGTAACCATGCGCAAGACGTTCACGTCGATTTTCTAATCGTAAACGCTGAATACTGATCTGAGCGAGCCTGTTCTCCTGAAGAAAAATCGCCTCCGCAGCATCGCTGACAGTAATATAATCATCGTTCTCGGTTGCATTAGACATGTACGTAATTCGACTGTCCGAAGAATGGCCCGAGTCATTGCTCTCCTAATTAAAAAAAATAAAATAAATAATGTGTGACATCTTTTAACAAGGAGTAAAAAATTGTGTTATCTTAAAAATACAAAAATAATAAAAGGTTAACTTACGTTTAACTCGATTGTTGACTGACTATCATGCAGATTAGCCATAGCCTGTTCAATTTCTTCCAAAGCTCCCGCGCCCGAACTTAATGTGTCATCCATGATATGTAAACACAAGCGGAGAACGTTTTACTTGTCACTTGACACCACTTCAAAAATGCACTGTATTAAAGTCTTAAAATCACAAGTGCCGACAGGTGTAAGAGAAGTAGTTCCAAAAAAGTGGAGTTTTTTTTTTTTTTTTTTTTTTTTTTTCAAAACAGCTGACGCCATCTAGCGTAGCCAGAATAAAAGATTTCATACTTTTATTTTTGAATTTCAGTTTAAAAACATTTAATATAATGATGTTGAAAAAAATGAACTGGTATTTTAATATAGTGACTTTTTTTATCGTTATTTTGTTTATTAAATAATGCACAATCACTTTTTTTGAGATTTAACATATAAATTAAACAATTTCATTAATTTGTATGAATTTTATTTTTTTTTTCCATTTTTTTAATACTATTGTGAAAGAAATAACACTTAAAATTTTAAATTACGGTTAAGGGAGTAGGGGACCGACCTTATATCTCAAAAACTAGCTCATGTTTTGGGTCTAAATTTGGTATCATTGTGTAGCTAAGGGTCACACCTAGCCGTGATAAAAATTTCAAGATGTGTCACCGTCCAAAAAAAAAAGAAAAAAATTATTGAAATTAACATTATGCCTTATGGGCTTAAAATTTCAAAAAATCATATAAAATTAATTTGCACGGTGACCCCCCAAAAATTTTATATATTTGAAATTGTCCTAAGCATAAGTATCATTGTGCAAAATTTCAGATTTTTTTGCCGATAAAAGTTTGAGTCTAATGGCCGACGTCGGTCCCCTACTCCCTTAAATATAATAATAAAATAAGATAAGGTAGCAAATTAACTATATTTTTAAAATTCATGATTTTTTTTTTATTATTTTGTTTTTTTAACACATTTTACTATTATATACGTGTTATACTCGTAATTATTGATTATTATATTGTCATAAACAAATTTTTAATCAATTTATTTAATTATTGAACAATTTTTAGTTGTTTTGTAATCTTTTTTAGTGTTTTTTAACACTTACACATAAAAGTTGGTACTTTTTTAGGAACTTTTTCACATTATTACGTTTTTTTAGTGTTTTTTTTCAGTATTTAGTGTTTTTTAACACTTTTTAGTAAAAATTGGTACTTTTTTAGGGAAATTTTTACAATTTTACATTTTTTTAGTGTATTTTCACAATATTTAATGTTTTTGAACACTTTTTAGTAAAAATTGGTACTTTTTAAGGGAAATTTTTACAATTTTACATTATTTTAGTGTTTTTTCACAATATTTAGTATTTTTCAACACTTTTTAGTAAAAATTGTTCCTTTTTTGGTGAAATTTTTACAATTTTACCTTTTTTTTAGTGTTTTTTCTCAATATTTAGTGTTTTTTAACACATTTTAGTAAAACTTGGTTCTTTTTTTTGAAATTTTTTTACAATTATACATTTTTTTAGTGTTTTTTCACAATATTTTGTGTTTTTTAACATTTTTTAGTAAAACTTGGTACTTTTTTTGTAAATTTTTTACATTTTGACTTTTTTGAAGTGTTTTTTTACACAATTAAGTGTTTTTTAACACTTTTTTGTAAAAACTTGTTCTTTTTTTGTAATTTTTTTTTTACATTTTACCGTTTTTGAAGTGTTTTATAAACAATAAAGTGTTTTTTAAACACTTTGTAGTAAAACTTGGTTATTTTTTTTGTAAATTTTTACATTTTAACGTTTTTTAAGTGTTTTTTCACACAATGAAGTGTTTTTAAACACTTTTTAGTAACAATTAGTATTTTTTTGAGGTACATTTTTACAATTTTGAGATTTTTTAGTGTTTTTTTTTTCACTATTTACTGTTTTTTTTACACTTTTTTGTAAAAAATAGTACTTTTTTGTAGATTTTTTTACTTTTAACGTGTTTTTAAGTTTTTTTTTACACTTTTTAATTTTTTTTTCACAATTTGAAGTAAACATTCGTACACTTTTATTTTTATTGTTTTACTTTTTACGTTTGTTAATTTTTTTCACACTTTTTTGGATTTTTAAAACATTTTTACATAAAAGTTTGTACGCTTTTACGAATTTGTTTTAATTTTGAACTTTTTTTAGTGTTTTTTCATACTTGTTACTTTTTAGATGTTTTTTATTTTTTTTTAAATATTTTTGCTATTGTTTTTTTACACTTTTAAGAAATTTTCTACTCTAATTGTAACAATACAGTAGTTATTTTGATACTTTTTTAGTGTTTTTGTTTTACTTTTTAGTTTTTTTCTACAGTTTTTCATTTTTTTTTTTTACTTTTAGAAGTTTGCAATTTTTAAGGGATTTTTTTTCACTTTTTTTCTTGTACAATAAATACTTCACACTTTTAAGAGATGTTTGTACAGTTTTTGTATTATTATAATTGTTTTCGATACTTTTAATGGATTTTTTTTCCTTTTTTGTATTTTTTTATACTTTTGTAATATTTTTTCACGTTTTATATTTTCATATTTATGACATTAATGTACCTTAGTAGACATCATAACTTTAACATTAGATATAATGATGCATTCTATAGAAAAGAGTAGAAAAAAAATTGCTAGGTAAAAGCAGAGTTGACAAATAATGAATGAATTCTAAAGGAATTGATATAACTTTTAATGTTACATGTATTAAGTCTTAATGTATAATGAGATTGTTTTATAAATATTGCTTTTGTCATATAAAAAAATGTACACATGATATACAGGTATAATATTTCTTTTTTGTGTGTGTGTTACAGAATGTTTGAATGCCCTCGTTGTTCCAAAAAGCTGACAAGGGCATGGAGCCTGAAGCAGCATATGACACACACCTGTAAGAAAAAACCCAGAAAATCTTATCAGAAGAAAATAACAGATTTTTATAGATCTACAAGCAATTCTAATGTACATAATGAACAAGAAATTGATCTGATTGAGTCGTCTCAACCAATTTTAGAAAGACGGGGAGATCCAACAAGTTTTCAAATACTTCAAAAAGAAAAGAAAAGAAAAGAAGAAGAAGAAAATGAGTCTCAAACTTTAATAGAATCTTCACAACCTATATTTGATAGAGAAATGATGAAAAATATAAGAGAACGTGAAGAATTTTTAAAAAAGCAAGAAGAAAAACTTCCTAGACTTTTCACATGTCAACATTGTCATATAAAATGCTCCAATGCATGGAATCTAAAGAGACATAAACAAAAGTCTTGTCCTTTGATAAGGAAAGCTCTGGCTCCTGAAGAAGATCATTTGCAACCTGCAACAACATCTTACAGTGAACATTCCATACCACATCATGGGGTATATAAATGTGACCATTGTGAAAAGCAATTTAATGGAAAAAGCACATTAAGAATGCACATTCAACGCTCATGTAGAGCAAATCGTCAAAAAATGGATCGATCAAAACCGAACCTTCGACGTGGACAGAAAAATCCACTTCTACAAGGTGATATCTATCGTACAGAATCTGCTTTTAATAAGTACCTTACCAACTATCAAATAATGAATACTGAAAATTTAAAACAATCACTTGAATTTTTGGAAAGCAAGCGACCTGCTATAAAGCGGATATTGGAGTATGATTTACAAATTAAGAAATGTCTGAAATTTAATTCTGATTTAGAATTGGTACTTCAAGCACCAGACGGTGATGTTATAGACTGGAATATGAAAACTGAAAACATTCCTATATATGCTGCAACTGACATAGACGACGTTTTAACAGAACAGTTCAATATTTTACAGTATAGACTTGAAGATGAAATGTTAAGGGGTTCTGGTTGGTCCGTCGTTCAGATTCTCAACGTCATGATTAGAACAAGTAAATATGAACCACTTCGAGGAAGTTCATTTATAGAGTTACCATCCAAAATCTTAAAAAAAAAAGCAGTTATTAATCCATTGAATTTTCATGATGACAAGTGTTTCAAGTATGCTATACTAGCAAGTTGTTATCATGGAACTAATGGAGGAAGAATAACAAATTTGCTTAAACATGAAAATGAATTCAATTGGGATGGTCTTACATACCCTGTAGCACTAAAGGACATTCAAATATTTGAGAAAAATAATTTGAATGTAAGTGTGAGTGTGTATGCCATAGAAGAGAACGGAATAATTGCTCCGCAAAAAGTTGCTGAACCTAAAGAAAAACACATTGACCTTCTCCTGCTTACTGAAGACGCTGAAAGTGAAGAAGCAGAAGACGAAGACGAAAGAAATGTAGAAGAAAGACAAGAAGATAATCAGACGCAGAAAATGCATTACACAAATATAAAATATTTCGAAAGACTCTTCAGTTCTCAAATTTCTAAAAGTTCACATCGTAAGTTTATATGTAAGAGATGTTTAACTCACCACTCATCCAAAATTCTTTTACAAGAACATAAAAATCAATGTAAAAAATATCCTGTAGCTAGAATTCTAATGCCTAAATCCAAAAAAGTCATATTAGAAAATGGAGAATGCAAGCTAGAAAAACCCATTGTAAAATTCAATCAACCTCAACATAGCTCAAGAGTCCCAGTTGTAGTTTATGCAGATTCAGAGGCAATGCTTGTGAAGATTGAGGGTCCAAATAATGATCCATCTATATCTTCCTCCACTACAAAGCAAAATCATGTACCTATGAGTTTCGGTTATATTGTATATTCTGACTTGCCTGAAGAAATTATGGATGGGATTCCACTTAATGAGAAAATCATAAGTAATGCAGAAAATCCTACTAAAGCATTTTTGAATGATCTTGTCAAATACAGTCAAAAAATGAAAGTAATTTATGCGATGAATGAGAAAATGCATAACCTTACTTCTGCAGAACAGAAAGCATATGACAAATCAGAAAAATGTTATATGTGCAAAAAATGTTATACCGAAAAAAATTCCAAAGTCAGAGATCATTGTCATATCACTGGAAAATATAGAGGTCCAGCTCATAACAATTGTAACATTCAAGCTGAAAATCCTAAGTTTCTGCCTGTATACCTTCATAATAATTCGCATTATGATGGCCATTTTATCATCAAGCAATTAGGAGATATCGATGCAAAGATAAAAGTCATTCCTAACACTTCAGAGAATATGATAACATTCTCTATTATTCCAAAAGATGGCATTGAAATTCGATTTCTTGATTCGTTTCGTTTCATGTCTACTAGTTTGGATAACTTGACAAAAAACTTGACCCCTGAAATGTTAGTGAACGTTGAGAAACATTTTGGGAAAGAGCATATTGAATTATTACGTAGAAAAGGTGTATTTTGTTATGATTATATTGACAATCCTGAAAAACTGAAAGAAACAAAACTTCCACCATACAAAGAATTCTATAGCAAGCTTTATGAAAGCAACATCACAAAGAACGATTATAGGCATGCCTGCAATGTATTTAAAACCTTCAAATGCAAGAATTTAGCTGAGTACAGTGATCTCTACTTAAAACTCGACGTACTTTTGCTCGCTGACATATTTGAAGCATTCCGTCAAGTCTGTCTTAAAACTTATGGCTTAGACCCGTGTTGGTATTACACTGCTCCGGGGCTGGCATGGAATGCAGCACTTAGGAAAACAGAAGTTGAACTTGAGCTGATTCAAGATGAGGAGATGCTACTTATGATAGAAAAAGGCATTCGTGGAGGTGTTGCACAATGTATCAAAAGATATGCAAGAGCTAGGAATAGTTACTTAGGGGAAATTGATAAGAAATATAAGAAATTTATCGCTTATTTGGACGCTAATAACCTTTATGGCTGGGCAATGTGCCAGCTGTTGCCAAAAGACGAATTTAGATGGACAAGCCCAAAATTATTTTCTGCTGAATTTATTAAAAATCTTAAACATGACGACTCAAAGGGATATATACTAGAAGTAGACGTGCAGTATCCTACAGAGCTACACGATAGACATAAAGACTTGCCATTTTTACCTGAAACCCGCGTGCCACCTGGCGGAAAAAACCCAAAACTCCTTACTACCTTATTTCACAAAGAGAGATACGTTGTGCATTACAGACTACTTCAGCAAGCTCTAAACAATGGCTTACAACTCGTCAAAGTTCATAGAGTTATTGCCTTTCGCCAGTCTAATTGGTTGAAAGAATATATAGATATGAATACAACTAAAAGACAAGCAGCTACAAATGCTTTTGAAAAAGACTTTTTCAAGCTGATGAATAATGCAGTTTTTGGTAAGACAATGGAGCAAGTTCGAAATAGGATAAATCTAGAGGTTGTAAACAACGTTAAAAGGTTGCGAAAGTTAGTCAGAAGCCCATTCTTTAAAAGAAGAATCATTTACGATGAAAATTTGTGTGCAGTGTTAAGTCAAAAGAAGACTGTTACGATGTGTAAACCAATTTATGTTGGAATGAGTATTCTAGATCTATCAAAAGAACTAATGTATGACTTTCATTACAAGACAATGCTGCCCCGTTATGGTGCTGCTCTTTCGTTATGTTACATGGACACTGACTCTTATATATATTTCATAGATGGTGTAGACTTCTATGCAGAGATGCTTAAACACAAGCATGATTTTGACACGTCAGACTATCCTGTGGACAATGTATTACATGATGATTCAAATAAAAAAGTTTTAGGCAAATTTAAAGATGAAGCCAATTCCATCCCCGTAAAGTCATTTGTAGGATTAAAAGCTAAAATGTATGCTCTTCAGTATGGTAATCATGAAATTAAACGTGCAAAAGGTGTTAAAAAGCACGCTTTGACCAAGAAAATTAGTTATTTAGATTATGTTCGTTGTCTTAAGTACAAAACTATAAACCGTGTTCAATTTCGCATGATTCAAAATAAGAAACATATGTTATTTACAAAGGAAGTAAGCAAAATATCTTTAACATCTCTGGATGATAAAAGGTACATTCTTCCAAATCAAGTAGATACGCTCCCTCATGGCCATCATTTAATTCCAACCATTGTAGAAGAAATGAGCCGATATGATGATGAAGATTTTGACATGTCCCATATTTGTACAGATGATGAGGAGGAATGTTTACAATAAAAGTGATATGCGTTACATTGACATGTGTTAGAGTGTATGCTATGATTTACACCATGTTAATATAGTTAAATAATAAATACAATAAATATATTATAAGAAAATTTATATGTAGAAGAAAAAACTATGTTAAAAAGTAAATTAAATACTAAGATTCTGTAACTAATATGTATAATTGATAAAATGTAAATAATCACTTGTGAATAATAAAAAAATAAATAAAATTAAAAAAATGTTTGCGTATATATTACTTGTATTCTCTATTCCTATCTCATTTTAACTTTAGAATGCAGTGGCAACATACGTTTACATCTATCATTGCTGGACCTACATCATGTGGGAAAAGTGTTTTTGTCTCAAAATTTTTAGAAAACATAGATGTAATGGTTAACGTTAAATTTAAAGAAATAATTTGGTGCTATGGTGAAAGTCAACCTTTGCATGAAAAGCTTAAATCTAGAGTTAAAACACCTATGAGGTTTATAGAAGGATTACCCGATTTAAGTGACATAGCTGCGGAGAAACTACCACCACCTAGACTTTTAATTGTAGATGACTTGATGAGAGAAACTAATGGTAGCATAGTAGATATATTTTCTAAAGGTAGTCATCATAGAAACATAAGCATTATATTTATCACTCAAAATATTTTTCATCAAGGCAAAGGTAGCAGGGATATGTCGTTAAATTCACATTACATAGTGTTCTTTAAGAATCCTAGAGAGAAGAATCAAGCATTGCATTTTGCAAGACAAGTATATCCTGAAAATCCTAAATTTATACAAGAAGCCTATCTAGACGCCACGTCGAAGCCACACTCCTACTTGCTGTTTGACATGAAGCAGAGTACACCTGACGCCTTCAGATTCCGAGCAGAAATATTTCCTGGTGAATCTAATACGGTATACGTACCGAAAAATGGTGGTAAGGATATCACACAATATTTTGCTATATAAGTTTGAAACATGGTTCATTAAAATTAGTTCAAAATGCGCACTGTAAAGCGATACTTGCCCACTCTCCTAAAGCTCCGCAAATCTAGAGCTAAGGATCGTCAGAAACTGTTAGAAAAAGTAGATGATAAAGTTATTCATGTTATTTGTGAATGTGCTCATAATTGTTTAAATAGTAACATACCGCTCAATTCGTCACAGTATAAGAAGTTATCGCGTCATAAACGCACGTTGCGCCGTCTTTGTAAAAAAGGTGATACTTTAAAGAAAAAAAGGTCTATTATTAAACAGACAGGGGGTTTCTTATTACCTTTACTTGCACCTCTCATTGGATACCTTTTACAAACCATTTAAATATGATTCATGGTAAAAAAATGATGCTCATTACACCTGATATTCTTGACAGGTTGAAAGCACCAACCTTGGGAGAAAATCCAGTATCTAATTTAGATATAGAGATGCAAAATATTTTGCAAGCCAAAAATATCAGTGATCAAGACAAATGGATTTGGTATGAGCAAACGTTGCAAAAGTATATGAAGGGTGTTCGAAATATGAGAGAACCTATTAAAATACCTCTAATAACGGAAGATACAGATTTAAGGTCTATTAATCGATCTCGTTCAAATAGTTTATTTTCAAGTCAAAGATCACTTGGTAGTTTTGCATCGTCTAATTCGAACCGGGATTGGCCCCCGAGCCCGCCCCCAAGCCCGCCTCCGATCCCGCCGCGGAGCCAACCGCCGATGCCGCCACAAAGCCCGTTTCAGCAGAGCATGACACCGTTGAATGACCGCGCTTTAGCGTCTTCGTTTCAAAGTTATCCCTCGGTACCGCAAGAAAACTATGACCGTAGCAGGAGCGAAGATGCGGCTACATTAGAGTTTTACAAAAAGTTTAAAAATAATAAAAAAAAAGTGAAAAGGTTAACGAAAACTATAGGCAAAAATAAAAATGTTGAAAATATAGAAATGCTTGAGGAACGTCGGGGTTTAAAAAGAAATGCTAATAATATATTTGATTCACGCCTGTGGATGAGACCTCCCAAATGTAAAAAGAAATCACTTGCATCAACTGTTAAACTTAGGAATATTAAACGTTCGGCTACCTGTCAACGGGTTTTAAAAAGAAATGCTAATAATATATTTGATTCACGGCTGTGGATGAGACCTCCGAAACATAAAAGGAAATCCACCGTATCAACCGTTAAAAAAAAGGCTAGTAAGCGTTTAGCTACCTCACAACTATCGCTTAAAAACGGTCAAAGGTATATAAAGAACAGCGCATTATTTCTAGGTTTAGATGAGAGAAAAAATCGTAAACGTAAACTTAATGTTAAAAACTGGTGGAATGATAAGTATTTAGCAATTCCGCGGAAGAAGAAACGTTGGCAAACCCTAACCTTGTAACATGGAGTCTGCTTTGAAAAAAATATACTACGATCTAAAAAATTCTGCAAGCTATGGTACAGTTAACAAGTTGTGGACGGCTTGTAATGGTAAATATGAAAAAAAGGATATTGCTGCTTGGTTACGCACACAAGATGCGAACACTTTACACAAACAGAGAAAAATCCATTTTTCCAGATCACGTTACTTTGTACCTTCCATGAATAATTTATTTCAATGCGATCTTTGTGACATGAGAACTTTATCAAAATATAATAAGGGTTATAAATTTATTCTAACGGTCATTGATGTTTTTTGTAAGAAAGCATGGGCCATTGCTCTTAAAGATAAGTCTGGGGATACAGTCTTAAATGCATTAAAAAAAATATTTAAAGAACGTAAACCGAAATATTTACAAAGTGATAAAGGTAAAGAATTTCTGAATTCAAAAGTTCAAAATTATTTGAAAAATGTTGGCATTAAATTTTATACCACAAACAATCCAGATACAAAAGCTGCCGTGGTTGAAAGATTTAATCGAACTCTTAAAGGTAAAATGTACAAATATTTTACATATACTTCAACTTATCAGTATTATAATATATTATCAGATTTAATACATTCGTACAATAATACGATCCACTCAGCTATTAATAAAACACCAAACGATGTAAATAAACAAAATGAACGTGATGTATATCTTTATTTATATTCTGGTAAAGGTAGATATGATAAAATAAAATCCAGAGGTGTTGTTCTTTTCAAAGTAGGACAACAAGTACGTATTTCGCGAGAAAAGTTGCATTTTGAACAAGGATACAAATCTAATTGGTCAAGGGAGATATTTAAAGTAAAGTCCATAGTTAAAAGTTATCCTACACGTTACCTGCTTTCTGATCAGAATGATGAAGAAATAGAAGGGAGCTTTTATGCGCAAGAACTACAACTTGTAGGTACAAGCAAAGATACGGTATACAAAATAGATAAAATACTAGGTAAGAGAGGTAAAGGAAACAGTCGAGAAATATACGTGTCGTGGTTAGGTTATCCTGCTAGCTTTAACTCCTGGATTCCTGCGACAAATATTCAGAAACGAAGTAAAGCTAAGAAATGAATAATTTCTACCTTACTCTGCACAGTGATCAAAACGCTATCAATGGCGTTCAAAATTCAGCAAGTTGTTTTAAAGTCTATTTAGGTCATGAAATGTTACTGCCTGGTAAATGGGAGGTAGGACTCGCGGAAATTTATTATCCTTTAACTATGGTTATTATGACGGAAGAAGAAGCTACCATTACTGTCGAGAGTTTTGATGCTATCACAGGTGAAGTTCAGTCTACTAATAGTTTAAGATTAAACTCGAATAAGAAAGGATTAATTATTGCAGATGCTCATCTTTTCTACTTGTTGCTCCGTGATGCTTTGCATCGTGTTAATATTGAAATTCGGCTTGAAGATAAAGTTCGCGTACTTATGTTGTCTGAGAGTCCAAAGAAAATATATATGAGTGAAAAAATGAGAATTTTGCTAGGATTGAAAGATCGCATATATACGTTAGGCAAAACACAATTAACTGCAATGAACGGTATTAATATAAAAAGAGTCTTACCACAACAATTATTTATTTCTACGGATCTTATACATCATCAAATGGTCGGAGGGACCTATGATCAAATTTTACGAAGCGTGTATATCGATCCAAAGAAGTATAGTTATGGATGCACTGGTCATGCGAGATTTGAAACCATTCAATATTACCCTGTCGATCATCAAAAAATTGATGATATTGGCATATATATAAAGGACCGATTCGGTGATTGTGTTTCATTTACTGACGGAGCTTCATCTGTAATACTTCATTTTAAAAAAGTCATAGATGGCTGATCAGTATACACTTTATTATATGCGACAGGCTGAGGGTCGCAATGCCGGAAGTTTCCACAGCGCAACGATGAAGGGAGATGGTTTGGGGTCCTTTCTTGGCAACTTATTTCGCAGGGTTTTCCCACTTCTATCTAGTGGGGCTAAAGTCGTTGGCAAAGAGGCATTAAGTACAGGAGTTAATCTGTTGAAAGACGCTCTCAACGGAAGATCGTTGAAAGAAAGTGTCTTTGACAGAGTAAACCAAGCAGGCAAGAATCTTACAGAAAAAGCTGCTAGAAAAATGGAGGGCATGGTAGGTAATGGTTATAAAAGACGCAGACGAAGGAAACAGGCTCAGTCACGCTCAGCCGTGAAGAGACGAAGGGTCAGTAAGAAACCTAGAAAGAAAAGACGTACATCGCTCATTGTTAGACGGAGAAAAAGGAAAAACACACGTGATATTTTCGGTTAATCATGGCTGCGGTTATCGAAGGCATGCCAGGCGAGCTTGATATTTTCGAACGTCCAATCATGCAAACAGGTATTTTAGGGGGTAATTATATGCAGTATAAACCTACTTCTTTCGATTCGGATGCTGCTCAGTTAGAGTTCCGTGTCCCTGGTCAAGGTGATTATTATATAGATTTAGGAAGAACCTTATTTGATATTAAAATTAAAATAGTGAAAGCAGACGATACAAGTTATACTGCTGCAGATGCTATAGGTCCAATAAATAACTTGTTTGATACTCTTTGGTCCAATGTTAAAGTCGAGTTTAATCAGAAAGTGGTTTCAGATGCCCGCAATATGTATCACTATCGTGCATACATTGAGGATCTTTTCAATTTTAATACCACAGCTAAAGAATCCCATCTGACAGCATCTTTGTGGGAAACAGATACCCCAAATCACCTTGATGCGGGGAATACAAACACAGCCTTGCTCAACCGTAAAAGAATGATCGACGGAAGTAGTGTTTTAAATTTAGCCGGTCAATTACATTGCGATCTTTTTAACACTTCCAAGTACCTTTTAAATGGTGTAGATCTACGTTTTGTTTTTATAAAAAACAAAGTAGAAAGTCTGCTACTTAAAGGTGCAGATGTAGCCCAGCCTAAAGTTAAAATAGTGGATGCAACTTTGTGGATGCGTAAAATAAAAGTCAATCCTAGTATCTTGATTGCTCATGCTAAAAACTTAAGTTCACATTCTGCAAAATATCCATTCAAGCGTGTTGAAATGCATAACTATACTATACCATCAGGATCACAATTTCATACAATAGAAAATATGTTTTTAGGCAGAATACCAAACAGATTAATTGTAGGTCTTGTGTCTCACTCCGCATTTAGTGGTGAATTTACTAAAAATCCATTTAACTTTAAACATTTTGGAGTGAATTACCTTACATTGTTCAAAAATGGGGAACAAATGAATTCTAGAGCTTATAGTCCAATCTATGCAGAAAATGACTTTGCATATACTATGCCATATCTTCAATCATTCATCAACACTGGGAATCATCTCACGGATGACGGCTACTGTATAAGCTTGAAAGACTGGCAAAATGGGTTTGTTCTCTATCCATTCGATCTCACGCCTGATTTATCTGCCCATGAACAGCATTGGTGTATACAAGAGCAAGGAAATCTTAGACTTGAGTTGGGATTTACTACTGCTATAACTGAGGCTGTGACAGTCATTGTGTATGCAGAGTTTAGAGACGTCTTAGAAGTTGATAAGACTAGAGAATGTTCTCTTGATTATTTCAAATAGATATTAAAAGGTGATGGGTTGTTTATAAATTAGAGTATTTTACAGGTTAACAGTCAGTATTAACCATGAACTCTGAGCAGTTAACTCGTGGTTTATCATTTTTCAATAAACAGAAAAATAATACATATACAGTAGGGGTTTATGCAGCTGACCTTATCCCCAAAAAATTCAAACGACCTGCAGCTTTTATCATTAATACAGATAACTACGGACACCCTGGTACTCATTGGATTGCTATTTTTGTTCCCAATAAAGGTAAAGTAGAATATTTTGATAGTTACGGGTTAACACCTTACATATCAAGTCACATTGCATTTTTAAAGAGAAAAAAGTGGACGTATAATGATAGAGAGTTGCAAAGTCTTACTTCCACTGTATGTGGACATTACTGTCTGTTATACTTAGCCTCTCGCATGAATGGTTATAGCATGCATGATTTTAAAAGTTCTTTTACAAAGGACCTAGACAAGAATGATTTGATTGTACAGAAGTATGTCAGAAACGTGTTTAAACATGCAAAACTAAACACCTGCAGTAACAACAGACTAGGACAATTATGTTGTTCAAAGATTTAATTATTTAATTAGAAATAAAACAAAGTCTGTTGATATTTGCAGTTTAAAGTGCTAGATAACATGTTGAAACTTGCATTATGTTGTCTTTGGCCTATATAAATTGTTTTATTATCAGAGTAAGAAGTGAGGTGGATGTAAACAGGTACGCGAGTAATAAAACATGTTTGAACTTGTTTGTAGCCTTATACCTAAATTTATTATTTAATTGGTATTATAAATACCAAGGTAAATGTTTCCAGGTATGAAGAGGTTATAAAACATGTTTGAACTTGCATGGAGTTGTGTCAGACCTAATTTAATTGTTTTATTAGGATGGGAAAAAGGAATTTCTAATACCTGCCTTTAAACATGTCTGTACATGTTTTAAAAAACCCCTACTTCTCCTTTGTCTTTTTGATGCATGAACTCTCCACCAGAGGGTTTATCATACATATAAGTACGGTGTAGAAAAGCTTTGTGTCATTCAGCAGTTCAACATGGCACAGCAAATGTCTCAGTTTGTAAATTTCGAACCTCGTGTGCATGAAGATTCTGTTATGCACTGTACACCTCCAACTTCAAGTTTCAATGTTTATAACAAGCATGAAGCAGTGAAAGATAATACTGTGGCTGAACTCAAGACGAGAGAAGTCTGCCGTGTAATTTTCCCACTGAATAACAGTGGTTCTAAGCAAGTTATCATTGCATTGGATCCATCAGAAGATTTTCAGCCCATCGTTACGATCGGTAAAACTGGATGGTCAGGTTACCGCATTAATGGTGAAACCCTGGACGTTTTAATGCAAAATCTGGCCTACATCAACAATTTCTTCAACCAACCATGCGCTGATTTTTACGCACCTCTCCACTTGAATGCAGTTGATTCCATCGAGTTCCGTAAGAATTGGGGCAAGCATATGATATGTTTCACAAACAAATTGGATACACACTTCAAAGTATGCTTTGCTAAACCTACTTGGGACGGCTTCTTGGATGTTCTACCCCTACTTCAGCACGTGAAAAATATGTACAAGAATTGGCAGAGTGATGCACTAGCTGTTTTCCTTGGTATTTGCAATTTCATGAAGAAGTGTCTGCCAGTGGATGTTATTGCAAAACTACCAATCGTAGATGATCCAGCAAACTTCAAAACCATCTTGAAGTCAATCAAGTTTGAGAATATCACCTACGAGGGTAATACAACAACTCTGCTTGATTTGGAGAAGTGTTTTCTTGAAATCAGAACTTATTGTCAAGAACATATCGCCTCTTACATACCATACGTTTAAATCTTCAACCATATCCACTTATAATGACTACCAGAAAATCAAACAATATTCAAAACTTAAAAAAGAATTTAAGAGTGACATTCGGTGCTATACAAACAGTATTCTTTGAAGATGATTTAAAATCAAAAGAGTGCCGCAGATCTTGTGACTGGGAGTCACTTCAGTTGGATGAAATAAGATTCAGGAGACGTATTATTGAATTTGAAGAGGTTTTTAACCTACGTTCTCTCGACAAGTATTTGCAAATGGTGATAGAAAAGTGTGTGGGGAAATAAAAAAAAATTAAAAAAAATTAAAAAAAAGTTAAAAAATAAAAAAAATAAAAAAAATGTAAAAAAAAAAAACGTGTTTCTAGGCCTACTGGGGAATCCCTTCACGTTATAAAAAAGGGAAACGCGCCACGTATGCAACCTCGTTGGTGGTGTGGAATCGCATACAATGTAACTTATAGTCACGCCTTCTTTCTTGCGCATGCGTTTAAATTTTTTCTTGTATATATTTGTATAACAGCTTACTTTTATTTTTATTCTATTTCAAACTACTAAACGTATACAACCGTTCTCCTGTTTATCATGGGAAACATACTTGCTTGTTGTCAAGTAAAAAAAGAAGCTCAAAATCATATCGTTGGAGTGCATGGATTTCATTCTTATAAGAAATATCCTAAGAATCGTGCTCATGTTATTTATGCAGATGGTGGATGCTATCCTGATGAAGCATATGAGTGTCGTATATGTTCCCTTGATATGCTGGAGTGTGTTGTATGATGCAATGTTATGTCATATAACATTGGCGGTAGGGGAAAGTAAATACGGAGTGGGGGAATTTTGAAAAGAGTGGGGGAGATGGTATATATGCCTCGCTCTATTTCATTTAGCATCAGTACTTGTAAGAGCTTTCTTAGTAACTTCTTGGTTAGTGTATTGAAGCTATGGAGTACCAACATGTGAGCAACGATCTAGTTCCAGAGAATCACGATCTTGATTCGACAGACACAGTAGCAGAAGAGGTTAATCAATGGACTTATGGAAACGTAGCTGATGTACTTGTTAGACGTCACATAGAAAGTAGACGTCAGGCCGATGCTCTAACCAGAGTTATAGTGCTACAATCTAATCATGCTGTTGATATCCCCTTGAATGCTGTCATATATGGAGAATTTAATCATCCAAGATATCCTGACTTCAATTTACTTCATGACAGACTCGATACTTTTGATGCATGGCCTCAACAGATCAAACAGCGTCCTGAACAATTGGCTGCTGCAGGATTCTTTTACAGTGGTCAAGGTGACGTTACTGTGTGCCATCATTGTGGAATGCATATACATATGTGGCAACCAGAGGACAACATCGTACACGAACATCTATTCTGGTCTGAGGAATTGGTAAACCCGTGTGCATACATCCAACGAGTGAAAGATATAACCAGTGAGAGATGTGACTTACAACACTGTAATCATGATGAAGATTTAGAAGATAGTCAAAAACTTGTTATTGACATTGATGATACTAACCCTCTTAACTGTAATATTTGTTTAATGAAAAAACTTGAAGTTGTATATCTACCATGTAGTCATATTGCATCATGTGTTGATTGTGCCCTCAACTTGGATAACTGTCCCATGTGTAGAACTGAAATTGATTCATTTTTACGTGTGTATTTACCTTAATTTCTCTGTATATTATATTCAAAAATTTGTGTATGCTTATTTTATGTGTATGGGAAAATGGTATTGCAAATAAAAATTCTTGTATCTTAAAGTTTTGTTTCATTTCATTTTTATTTTTTTTTTGAAACCTTATAGTTTACATAGTAACATACTTTTAAGTAAAATAATAACACTTCAATTAACAATTTTTCATAAACTTGCATAAAGGACTGCAAATAGCATGAACAATAGCAGCCAAATCATCAACTTGCCAATTTTTTACTGTAAGTCCACATTCATTGCATTTAACTTGATCTTCTATGCCACACCAGTGGAAACCATATCGTGCCAAATCACAGACTGGTACAGTTAAATTCCATGATGCAGGAAACGATGAGGCTCTCTCTTGCAGACTCAAAGCAGAATCACATTTCATACCCACAGATATATTACTTGATGATAGGATAGGATGTTCCATGAAATTTAATATCATTTTGGACTCAGCACATACTTGAACCTCACGTTTTTCTTGTGTAGGTTTAGCAGAGATATAGTTAGCCACTTTGTTTTTGACTGTGAGTCCGAGTAAAGGACATGAGGGGCTGTCTCTCATATGATGTACTGCCGCCAAGCTAGGTTCTTGATAGTCTAAAATCGTATGGCTGCAGTAAACACACTTCACATAACCTAAGCGGCTTCCATCGCAACACCACACGTAACCGTATCTTGCCAAGTCGGCAGATGTTGTTAACATGTATGGAAGCGAAAAGTGAGGAAAAGAATTAAAACGTCCCATCTCACTGTATATGTAACGCTTATGACCTTCTTCCATTCTACCACCGTCACGAGGTCCATCAGTTGTTAGAAATACACCCATATCAGCAGGGTGACGTTGAAATTTACCACGGTTTGCAGAAATCATGTCTTGTGTATGTGTACAGCCACGGACGCAATCTATATGTGCTATTTTACGAGAAAATAACGTTCTTGTATTGCATTTTTTTACCCCCACCCTTTTTATCCCCTCTCAATTCACATATATATAGAAATACCCCTACTTCCCTCCCCTACCTCGTGACCCTAATTTCAAATATATTTTCTTTGTCGGCAAAATGACTTTTTATATTATACTGCATACCAATTTTACGACCCTCATAAACATAAAGGTATGTAGTATACAGCTACTAAAATTTATGCGCATAAAATTAAGACTTGTCGGCAAAATCAATCAGCTGATTGACAGGTTGTAAACATCAAAGACGATAGCCGCCGATTTTGCTCCTCAACAGTTATGCTAATTTTGACAGGCTGTTATGTCATACCTGTTACTCGTTACTCTGTGCCAGAAACGGTAATATCCTTCTACTTCTATATAATGTATATTATTGCTTATTTCAATATTTATGAATGCTGTAAGAGTTTTTCACAAAAAGTACAAAAATATTTTGCTTTATAGCTTGTAATCTATGCATAATATATACATTAAAGTTTGGTATGACTGTTACAATTATTCTGAAAAACATAATATAATATACTATTTAGTATTCTTTAATAATAAAAAATATTTATATAAATAAGGATCTTCTTTATAAGGATCAGTAAGAATTAAATATTAAATTCAAAACAGATTGATATTTTAAAAATATTATATAGACACACATGAATTGATTTCCGGGTCATCAACCTTATCTAACCCCTACCCTAAGTATTTGACCCTTGACTGAAATAAACTTGGTCACGGAAAAAAAAATCTCACCTTACTTCGCAGCTAATGATTGTGACTTATTCTCAATATTGCGCCAATGAAGCCAATATTCCGTGTTTTATAATGCAACAACAGCAGCTGTCCTTATGCCCGCCTGCGCCTTCCCTTATACGTGCTTATATTTTTATATTTTCGTGATCGTGGCTGCACATTTTCTTTTAATTGACTCACCTTTCACCTCGCTTCTTATATACCTTTCTTTTTTTATTATTATTATTTTTATTTTATCTATGACCTGTGACACCTAAAAGATCTTCTTATATTGTCCGTCTTGTATGCCGACCTTCCTCAATAAGACTCTAAACATGTTTATGAATCGTTTTTTTTTTTTTAAAAGATTATTAAAAAGAAAAATCCCAATCACTTCATTATAAAAAAGAACTTTGAGAAACAATAGCCGTATTGTTATATTGAACATAATTTTTCTAATTGCTTTCCAAACATTTTTTTATACAATATTTTTAATATCAAAATAATAAATATAAATAATTGGCAAATTACAATAATTAACTTCAATTATTATTATTATTTATTAATAATAAAAAAAGTCTATACAAATTTACGTTTCACAGTCTTTGCAAATTCAGTTTGGTTTTGAGATAAAAAAAAATTATCAACTAATTCTTAGAATTCAACTGAACGATTATTATATCACAAGATAAAAGTTACTACAAAATGCTGCTTCTTAAAGAAATGTGTAACATTTTTTTTCTAGTGGGGGTAATAAAATTGATGCAAAAAGTATACCTATCCTATATATTATTATGATAAGCTTGTGGTCGCCTAAACTCAAAGACTGGCGAAAGTGTTACAAAAATTCAATAATAATATGCATTATTGCGTATAGTTTCAGAGTTCATTCAACATAAAAATAATAATTGATTTAAATAATAACTGCATGCAATTTTCAATAATAACTTTTACAAAATTAACCTGTTTTTTATCAAATACTTTAACGAGCTAATATAAAAGAATAAGATTAAAAAAAATTGAAAAGGAGTAGACAGTTCGTGTGAAACCTGTAAAGTAGGCAATTTTATACTTGATTTCTATAATAAGCAATAAAATACTCGGCAAATAAAGCAATAAAAAGATTTAGATTGCATTGTTGATATGAAATGCATGAGTGACCTCGTGAGCAAAAAAAAAAAAAAAAAAAAAAGATGAGCATCAGTCAGTAGGTCAACCCCCCAGCGTGATGCATGTGCAACGTGCATTACATGCGGCTGCATCTTCTATCAACCCGCTCCGTGATGTGCATTAATTGTCAATACATTAATATACTTTATTACTATTAAAAGATGCAATAAAATAGAGGCCACAATACACTGGCAAAACTTTATTATTACAATACTTAATATATATATAGAAAGAATACGAAACATTATTCTTATTTTATGTATATAGTACATATGTACATATAACTATTGTAATGCTAATGTTTAAGAAATTCATTTTGTAGCTTCATAGAAACGCAAGTTTTATTTGGATTATAGAAGTATATAATACAGGAATGAAGTGGAAAAATAATGAAGCTTCAAATCAAAACAATAATAAAAACATTTAAATAATAAGCATGATCAATTAAAAATTTCTTAAAATCTTTGAAATTTATTGTTAAAATATAATTAATATATATTATTATTGTATCACTATATTACTATATATTATATATATATTATATATATATATATATATATATATATATATATTATATATATATATATATATATATATATTATATATATATATATATATATATATATATATACACACACACACACATATAATTCATTAGTGTATTTTATTTTATGTTATCAAAAGCAAGAGAAGATGTTCGCATTTATAAAAATTTCAATCATAAAGAACTGTTATTGATCAGTGATTTGAATGCTCGTGTAAAACTTAGGATAAAATAAAACAATTAAAATTGAGTATATAAAAGAAATAACACAGTATCATGTCTTTTGTTTGTATACTTAAGGTATAGGTCATTATAACCAGTATAGTGTTTTGTATTCGTATATATGAATCTTGTATACAGAGATGCTACTTTCATTACGTTATATTCTTTTGATTGCATGCTGTTGGCTATATGGCTACTCAATGCACATAATAAAATAAATAAATATATTGTTGTCTTTGGCCTCGATCTTATACCATCTCTCAAGTTAAAGCGCAATAGAAAACGATATTATAGTAATATATTATAATATACCTTCATGTTCTAGCACACTATATTATATACATCATCTAATATATATTTATATTATTCCTTTTTATTATTAATATTATATTAGGTAATTCGTGATGTTTAATAATTAAAACTATTAAATGTTAATTAATGACACCAATAATAACAATATAGTAATGAAAATAGAAAGTAGGTTCTCATTTATTATTACATTTAAATAAATTTTTAAATGTATTATTATAAGTTTCTTATTCTGCAATTTTTAATTAAAGTTTTAAACACATGTCTATTATTTTATCAAAAAATACTTTGTATATGACACTATATAAAATATATAATATTACCTAGCTGTTTTACAAAAAAATTACAAAAATATTTAAATTTTGATATGAATAGCAAAATTTTAAATGTTTATGTTTTTTTTTTTCTTCTTTTTTTTTTTTTTCTAAGAAAATTTAGCTGAAAGCTGCGGACTATAATACTGAGCTTTTCACCCATACGCATTAATCTTTCTTTTTTGTAACAACTTAGTTTTTTTTTTTTTTTTTTTTTTTTATTTCATTTGAGAGAGAAATATTTATGGAGTAAGAAACATTTGGTTTGTTATTTCTTCATGAATCTGCCGCACTGTTTATATACATTTGAAGAATAATTTGTTGCAACTACGCAGCAACCACGTGTTAATACTTAAACATAAAATTAAGAAGAAAAAAAAAAAAAAAAAAAAAAAAGACAAAAAAAGACAAAAGACAAAAATTTGTGTTTTAGCATAATATACCAAACATGTTGGTTCATTATTTTTATAAATTTGAATCGTATTCTGCAATAACTATTTACATTTATAAAACACACACACACACACACACACACACACACACACACACACACACACACACACAGAGATACACATTATAATATTATATTGTTTAAGGTTTATTATATTATAAATAATAATAAAAAATAAATAACAAGTCTAATTGGCAAAAATTTATATGATAAAAAAACCATTTGAAATTTGAAATTGTATTTGACTTAATTATGTAATTTTTTTATACATAGCATTACTGTAGAACCACACCAATGTAAATGATGTTATGCACTCATGCAAAATTTAATCATGATTTTAATCATCATAAAAATACGTGTATGTATGTAAGAATATGATGTCATCGTCTTTTGATAGGTAATTCGGAGAGAGAGAGAGAGAGAGAGAGAGAGAGAGAGAGAGAGAGAATGGTGAAAAGGGGGGTTGAATAAAAAGTATGACGAAGAAAGAGGTATTAAAAATACAGGGGCTCGTAATGGGTGGTGTGGTTTATTAGTTGATTTGTATGTGTGGTAAAATTCAACAATTTAAATTTCTTCATGCATTATAGGAATTTAATTATGGTTTTATGTTCATAGTGCAGTTATATTACGATGCATGCATCCTATCATCTGGTTTTACATTATTTAACTTTTTGATGCGTTCATTTTAATTTCTAATTTGCAATTTCTATACGAATAAATTGATCTAATATTTATATTTATTCAAAATTCATAGTTTCTTTAAGCAAAATGAGAAAGATATAGATTGTGTTTTGTTTTTACACTTTATAAAATATATAAATTCTGTGTACCGAGTTTTTATGCGTAAAACAAAATTGCTATACCGATATTACAAAAAGCATAATGAAAAAAATAATATATAATTTAATTATTATAATTAACATTTTTAATTAAAATTTCTCATTACATCTATTTGGTATTTACACTATATACTATAAATAAATAAAAAAAATATATTAACGGCACATAAAATAATAAGAAGTATGTGCCTTCTTCTACAAGTTTTATTATTTCTTTTGTTGGTTCTATACAGTTTATTTTTAATTATTATATTTATTTAATTCATAACGATTATTCTCATAATTTTGAAAAAGTAGCGTTGAATATGTCATGAGTAAACATCAAGATGCGCACGCGAGAGATATTTCAAATCATAACATAAGATCATATAATTACTCTTCATGGCATGCTTAAATTTTTGTTTATCATGCTCCGCTAATTTGCTATATTTTAATTCTTCTCTGCGTGAAGATAACAAAATGCAACCAAGTGGTCAGAATATTAAATAGGAGTTATTTTTAAGTTGAGTTTTAATCGTTATATCTATTATATACTTTAATTATCAAATTATATATTATATTATATATAATGTAACTTGATCTTAAATTTTGTTATATATATATTTTTTAAATTTAAATAAGTTTGTTGTAACTTCCATTTTCTGCAGTAATCTATGCTGAATAATAATATCATTTTCAGGAACAATATTTGGTTTTCCAAAAGCATATATAATTATAATATATATATAAGGTTTATTGTCTTGCGTAAGCATGTTGTGTGTATATCAAGATGTTGATTTTTATATTATTTATTAAAGTAGGCATTGCACTCAGTGACTGAGACAGACAGGCAGACAGACAGACGGATAGAGAATATGATCGAGTGTTTGCGTGAGATGAAATGGTAGCCGTGCGAAAAGTTTTTCACTTGATTAGCCAAGCTGACCGTTTGCTCGCGTTGCCGACACAGACTAACTGACTATGAGGCTATACTAAGTGGTAATACAAAATATTATATAGTATAATATAGATCGTATATATATATGGACAATACATTTCTAGAGTGGACTGGATACATCGAGATAAGTGTTGGACACAATACACTTTAACTTCTATATACCGGACTTATATCCGCAGCTCTATTTTTATTTATTTTTTCTTCAGAATATTGATATGGAATTTTTTAATGCATTATATATATAATATATATATATATATATATATATATATATATATATATTTAATGGGTATAAATTTGGACATTTTACTGAACTGATTTCATAATATTCACTTTACTTACAAAGATAAGTATAATAGTTATATGCGTATTATATATATAAGTAAAATATTTTAAGCAATTGCAGCGTCTTTCACAATAAAGTTACACTACGAACTAACAAAACTTTAGATCTTCCAAATTTTAAATAGAATATATTATACTATCTACATATTTTAAAACAAACTTTATGTTGCAATTTTTCCTCTTTAGAGTGCACTTTTGTATATACAGTATATTATATCATATACAATTAATAAAATAAGTAACAACACAATAAAACAAAGGTTATTTTTAAACTGCACTGCATTCTAATACACACATCACAAAAAAAATAACATATATATATATATATATTTGATTGATAGAAATAATATATATTATATTTTCAATATAACTATTTGGCAAAAGATTTAAAGACATAAAAAATAAAGTTACGTTATAGTGCATGAAGCAAATCGATCAGTCTCTCTCTCTCTCTCTCTCTCTCTCTCTCTCTCTCTCTCTCTCTCTCTCTCTCATGTAAAATTCAATTTTATTGAGTGACCATAACAAAAAAAAAAGTTAGCTGCAACTGAAAAATGTTTGCTCAGATTGAACATGCAATCAGTTTAGGTTGCCAAGTTGGTTCTCTCTCTCTCTCTCTCTCTCTCTCTTTGCTACACTATATGGCTGTTCAACATCAGCCAAAAGTTGTCACCAACGTTCGTATATATCAAGTTTGTGTTGCTTACAGCTACCCAGCCAGCCAGACAGACAATAACAGTAAACAGCCAGTAAACTAAACTTATTATATTAGTAGAGCAAAGGAACTATATAACGAGAGAGAGAGAGAGAGAGAGAGAGAGAGAGAGAGAGCTTTTCTCTTTTATAATATTAAACTAACTTATTTAATAATATCAACAGGAAAGTTGATGAAATTGTCCAGATAAAAATATACATAAAAGTTTCTATACTATATGCATACTTTTTCTAACTTATCAGTATACCTATTTGCATTTTATTTACACCTCTTATTTTTTTTGTCCAAACTGAAATAATACTTTTTTGTGTAATTTTATTTAAAACAAGTAATATAAGATTTTAGTGTATGATTTATATGTTATAAAGTGTTTAATGGTTTAAATAATTGCTGGGTCATTGAGACTAAAATGAAATAACAGTTTATACTGTAGTATTATTTTTATATAATAAAACGTTATATAATATAAAACTATTTTACATTTAATATTTAAATCTTTTCAACTTTCAAGTTATAAACTTTTGATGTACCTATATGGATTATGTTACCTCTATTTTATGCATGAAAAATAATAATATTATTAAGTATTAAAATAAAATTTTATTAAAAAGTATTTTTCTTAATGAATATTTTTTATTATGAATATTGTACATTATAATATATAAGTTGTCATGCTTAAGACGACATAATAATGAATGAAGTTAATATATATTTCGTATTATCACATCGCGCGTATAATATGTATTTACTGGGCAACTTGCCCATTATAATTAATGTTGTTATTACACTATATCGTCGATTGGTGTCATTAACTCATCTGCTTCAAAAGTGACAACCTTTAAAGTTTTTTTTTTCTCCATGCAATAATAAAAAATAAAAAAAAAATCTCTTCATACAGTTTATATGGTTATTATGTTGTTTTTTTAAGCAGAATTTAAGTAGTTTGTAATTTTGCCAACCAACTTTTGTTTTACGTATATATTATACATTATTGTTTAAAGTTATAAAAATTTGTTTGAAAAGTCTTATAAACTTTCAATTACTCCCTCTCCCCTTAACGTTGTTGAATATAAAAAATGTTAAATAAATTTCTCTATTACTGCATCTTAATTTAAAAAATAAACTGTATTTAAATTTAGAATTTTAATTCATTTTCTTAGAAACAATTTCGTTCTACATTATTAAAAAGGATTCATGAGACTATTGAGACTAAATAATAAGAAAACTGAAAATTCCTTTACATTTTTATTTTTTTAATATTATCTTTACTTTTTTTTTTAACTATAGACAAGGTATGATATTATTTTTAATTATTCCGTATAAAAGTTTAATTTTTTTTCTTACTTATATCATATGGTATGATATTATATAGTAATAAGAAAAAAAAAAGTGGTTGGAAGCATATATGAAATTTTCTAATAGGGGGGTCTTTTTAATGATGATATTTTATTAAAGCGAGAAAGATGCAAATTAAATTGAAAATTGTACGTGATGTGTGGACGGTGTGGAGGGCGGGACGGGACGGGACGGCGTGCGTGCGGTGGTAGGTAGCTCCTGGGTGGTTGACTATAGAGATACAGCATCAGGCAGCACAAAATCCAAGGCTGGCGCACGGCCTTGCTACCGCCGCACCGCGCCGCCACACCAAAACCCACTGCTTACTGCCTTTACGTCCGTACGTGGTGGTGCCTCTGGAGCTCGGTATGGGCATTGCGAGTAATGGGCTGGAGAACCGGCGATTATGTAGATATTTGCTTGCCACCGCAGCATGACAAAAGGATAATGGATCATCCAGCCTCTATAGCAAATTATGTTTTGCTCAAATTCAATTTT
>OX439129.1:9965293-10108146 GCA_949318235.1 Ecdyonurus torrentis
TTTTTTTTTTTTTTTTTTTTTTTTGCTTCTACAATTAACTAAATTTAAATTTTAATAATGACTGGGGGCGAACCTGGGTCCGAAACTGGGGAGGGGGAAAGATTTCCTATCTTGCATTGCTAATATTGAGAAGCGGTGGGGGTGGCTGGTAATATCTGTAGTTTATCCGTGATCTGTAATTGGGGGAGGGAGGGGGGGTCCCTACTAAGATCTCCTTCTGGTAGACACGTTGTGTATAAGGTGTATGCATTCATATTTAAGTCGACGCCATGTTGGATAACTCAATAACATGGATGGCATAAGAAAAAAAATCATTTTGCCAATTTAAAAACACTATGCAATATTTTTGAGAGCATTGATGCTGTAAATATGCTGAATTAGTATCTCAAGTATGTGAGAAAAATAGCAATAACAAAAAATTAACCGATTTACCAAAGAAATTTGGCTTAAATGAAGTTTTTCCTATGCTGAGCAATGTTATGCACTACTCCAGTATGGCCTCAAAGCGCAATAAATATGATGTCATCCGCATACACCTGATATTATTACTTCTATGAATCTGTAAAAAAAGATAAGTATAAAATACAAATTTACATACTTGTAAATTTTGATAACTTTACGTTCCAATATTTTAATACTATATCTACTGTATTAAAGCCATAGGCCACATAAAACAATATGTGCTTTTTAATGAATAAACACGAAATGGAATCTTCAGAACTGATGACAATTTTTACCAGAATGTTAATGTAGCCCCACGAGAAAGCGTGAAAAAACTGTAAAGTATGCAATTTGCATGAAAATTCATGTTTATGACGTAAGAAACATGCAAAAATTAGTATGAAAATGTTGTGCGTTGTGCGGGTTGCATAAATCGAATATTCTGATCACTGCTACAGTTGGGTTTTGAGACAAACTTTTGTTATTTATGTAAATCCCATCAAGTGTTTTGTGATATAAATGCTAATGTTTTTCTCCGATCTATTCCTTTAAGTTTGATTTACACATAAATTTATTGTAAAATATTAAATGCACCTGGTTTTTTAAATGTCCATGGTCACATATCGACACCTGATGGTTAAAAACGATAAATAAAATATCCCACTTATGATCAAGTTACTTTGCATATGGCAATAACATTAAATGAAGCAAATATGTTTTACATGTTAATACATTTTGCAAGATTTAATTCATGCAGTCATTTATATTGACACAAAATATCAGATTAAAATTATTTTAATATTATAGGATTTTTTTTATTGCTTTTTAATAATATTCAAACTTTTTTGTAACAATTCTGTATATACGTAGCTGCAAATTTTCATAATAATCCATATTCATATAAATTAAATATATTATTTAATTGTTGCCAAAAAAAAAAAAAAAAAAAAATATTTAGTTTGAGGACAAATTTATGAAAAATTGCAATTCTCTACAATAATACGGCAATAGAAATCGTGAATTAGCACAAAATAATTTTTAATACAGCATACAACAAAACTGCAACACGTACTTTAAATTAACAACATTTTAATTAGAAGAAAAAATAATAATAATAAACGTAAAATAATTGAGAGAATTATATATTATAGTTATACACATATGTACTATATTGCAAAATATATGTTTGTTGTACTCAAAACTTTGCTGTCTTTAGAAATAAATATATTTCATAGCTCATCAAAAATAGTTTATAACTGTTGTTTTGTGTGTTTTAAAAATATATAAAAAATAAAAGATTTTAACGCTAAATTTGTCAGGTGGTAAAATGGTTTAATTATCTTGTCTTTCCTGTTATTAATTACAACTATTATCGTGTTAGTATATTTGTTTTGTATTCCAACAGAAAAACTTTTTTTCTTTACTTTTAGAAAATTGCACAATTACGAAATAGCAATATACACATTATTCAATTAAGCAGAAAAAAAAATAAGTACACGAATTTATAGAGAAACAAAAAATATATAAAAGTAGCTTCTATTATATATAATATAAAAAATTGAAAGTATTTGAAAATTGAGACACTATTCTGTTTTACACCCTTTCTAATGATGTGAGGTGTAGTAAAAGGTTGGAAAGTGTGGTCCAAACGCGGGTCTAGTTAATAAGTATTAAAGGTGGGGGGGGGGGATTTCTTGGGAAAAGAGGAACTTGTTTAAACGTACAAAGCCGCAAAACACGACGTGGGGGCCAGCATACCTTTCACATATTTCGCATTTTAATTTTTTTTTTTAACTTTTTTATTTCGAATCTCCATGTTTAGTCAAAAGACAAGTAAATGTGTAAGGAATTTTAATAAACAATTTACTTTATAGTGATATCATTTTATGAGTTTCTATATCATTGTTATTAGACCAATTAGTAAAATAATAAAAATAAAGTATCTTATTTTATAATTTTATTATATATATATATATATATATATATATATATATATATATATATATATATATATATATAAGTATTTTTGACCACCAATAAACAAAACATAAAAATGATATAAAGAAACAATACATTATTTTTCTTTTTAAAAAATGCAGTTTCTAAATATATTTAAGTATTTCAAAGAATCGAAGAATACAGATTTCTAAATAATAAAGATATTCAGACTATAAGGTACAAGGACTTATAAAAAATAAAATCCAAGATTAAGTCTCTATTACCATATAAATGTATAGTTTAATATTTTTCTCTCCAGTGATGACAGAATACTAAAACTAAGACGTATATATTTTTCTGATTTATTTTTGTTGTAGTTAACAGAGTAGCAGCTATTTTTTTTTCTTTTTTTTTTTTTTTTTTTTCAATTTATTCAAGTGGTTTAGTGTCATGCATGCTTGCGTGTGTGAGACAAATTTTTGTTCTTCATCTTCACCCCCCTACAAGGCAACGACCCCGTTCTTTCCATCCCTATATACTGCTTGCTTGTTTAAATCTTTTACCCCATCCCCACCATTCAATTTCCCCCAACCTCCCATCTCAAGCAAGAGTTGGCTTTTAGACTCGTCAGCACCAGCCACAAATTTATTTTCTAGCAAAGTGGAGACGATTTATCGATTCTGTCTGTCACGATTTGTTTGTTGCTTTCAAGAACATCTACCCCTTTCTCCTACTATATACTTTTTCCTTTTTCGTTTTTTTTTTTTTTTATCCTTTTCTAGCTTAGCTTCAAATAGACAGAAAAAAACCCTATATGGTACAGTTTTTCAAGTAGTATAAATAAAAATAAAAATATAAACAAGTAAATGTTTACAGACAATATGCGCAGTTAATATATAAAACAATAATAATTTGACAACTTTTAATGAACATAAAAATGCTAAGATCATAATTATAGCATTTATATTCTGTTTTGTACAACTGGACGTGTTTTACCAATATTCTGTAAAAAAAAAAAAAAAAAAAAAAAAAAAAAAAAAACTGATTTATTTTACACCACAAATTCATATATACGCAAGAAATTGCTATGTGCCCCTAAGTAGTATGCAACTTTTGCTACATTTATGTCTCAGCAACCACAGACAGACAGACAACTTATTTGCGCTTAATTTTAGTTGTATAGAAATGTCATATATATATATATATATATATATACACGATCACTCTCCCATTTCAACAATAAATTATTCATTCTATAAGCATAATATGTATATAGGAAAGCTGCTTTCACCACATCGCATAAGTGTATATATAAAAACATTGCATAATCTCTCTCTCTCTCTCTCTCTCATTCTGGTGCAGTAAAATATATAAATTTCATTTTGTTTTGCCGCCTCAAGCCTTCTATAACCATAAAATGACCAAACCTTGCTCTGTGTCATATAAATTTATTTTACACTATATTATATTTGAATCAAAATATTTACACAATATATTTTTTCTTTTTTAAACTTATCGTACTTTAACGTTTTATTAATGTGTTGATAATCATATTGACACAAACTTTAAAGTTCAGTGACAATGATTTGTTAACTACATTTATTGACATATTTTACAATATGTTTTAACACTTTATTTTATCGTCAATTGTTGTAAGGGGGTTGCCAAAGAAAGTCATTAAAAAAAGTTTCAAGAAATGATAAAATTAAAGTAAATACATAAAAGTCTAAGTAATATAAAGATTTTTAAATTATTTTTTGGGGAATTATATAATCATTATTTTAATTTAATCAAAAATTCTAGATGTATGGTAAGTTTTTTTGCTTTGTTATTTTCTTTCTTTCTTTTGATTAAACAGTGAGTACAAGTTATTACAAAAAAAAAAAAAAAAAAAATAGTAAACTGGTAAACTCAATCATACCATTCGTTCAATCAAATATAATTTGAAACAGTTTACTCCAGCGTCAGCTGCTGATGTAATATTTTTAAATAATGAATCATATAAAACTGTTCATATTTTATACACATTTTTAAATCAAATAATTTCACCTATCTACGTAAAAGTTTAAAACAATTTTGTTATGTAGTAAGTAATAAAATTGTTAATTAAAAAAAAACTATGTACGCATTTTATCTAACATTATTAAAAATATATATAGACTTATTTTTACAAATACAGTATAAAACTAAACAACGTCGTTTAGCGATACAATCGAAAGGTGTATTAAAACAAAGTGAATGATTTTTTTTTAAGTCTGCGAGAGAAAAGAATAAGAAAATTTAGAGATAAATCTGGCGTAAAGCCAACAGAAGTCTGAACAACAACATATTCAAATATTTACATTCAACTTTAAGGAGAAGCTGCTTCATCTGTTTCACAGAAGAGAGAGAGAGAGAGAGAGAGAGAGAGAGAGAGAGAGAGAGAGAGAGAGAGAGAGAGAGAGAGAGAGAGAGAGAGAGAGGTGACATCATATCAAATTAGAAAATCCGTGACGAAAATAGTAGTGACTTGTATCACCTTCAGTTTTAAACTATTAATCCTTTATGCATGTTTTGATTTTCTTTTTCCTTCTACTTGATTTATTGCTCTATATTATATCAGTTAAATACAAAGTATACAAAGTTAAATTCCGTTTCTGGTATTTTATATTTTATACTGACGGACATGTATTGTATAATATTTTTATCACATAAAATTAGAAAAAATATATTATATATAAGTTACGTAATTAGATTTTTTTTAACTCTTCAATTTTTCCTACAAGAAAAAATTGCATAATGTAAGCATTTAATATTTTATACACATACGAGTGTTTGTATAGAAGTTAAGAAAAAAGGGTTTCAATATTCAAAGGTATAAATATTAGTTACAAATTATATAGACAAGAAAATAGCGGCAAAATTATTATTTTATTGTAGCTCACTAATACGATTTATTAACTGTATATTGCAATAGGATCAATTTAATTACAGAGATTTTTTCTCGTTGAATGATTTGAAAAAAAAAATCTATTTATCCAGTATCCTGATGATGAACATGTATGGCTCGACAGATCAGAAACCTTGTATTTGTTGAATGATATTATGTCACGTCAGATTTAATTCAGAATTCACATTGTATATAATTATGTGATATATCTGAAAAGAATGCAAGGAGAGCACAAAATGAACATTATTTAAAATAGGATGGGCAGACGACGACGTACCTATTCTGACGTCACATTAAATCACACCACATCACATCACGGACGGATTACTATAATCAGGGCACGCGCGAGGCCGGAGTAATTTTTAAGAACCACGCCCCCCTTTTCCTCTCTCTCTCTCTCTCAATCTAATGGTGAACATGTCATGACATGACACAAAGCCTTGCCTTTAACTTGTATGTGACGTAGTATCTTTTGTCTCTCATCATAAAAATCGTGAGTTACAATATGCAAATTTTTATAACAACTCGTTCTCTATTATAAACTGTATTATTCTTTATTATAATATATATAGAAAATTGAAACAATACTTCTTAAAAAACAAAAAAGAAAGAAAATAAAAATCCCATGTTGAGACAAATTTAGTTAAAAATTTATATTTATAGAATCGTGATATTCCCACCTTTTTTTTTTTTTTTTTTTTTTTTCCCTGATTAACTAATCTGAATATCACGTTCATCATTCGGGGAGTTTTGTGGTAAACCCCATTTTCTGATGTGATAAATCTGTCGTTTTTTTATTTGTATGTTTTGAAAAATATTGGATTTATTCCAAAAAGATGAAAGCAATTTTTCAAAACACGTATACATTCATATAATATAAGAGATTTGCAATACAGGACGAACAAAAATTATTGCAAACTTTGCTTCTTCTAAGTTTTGAAAATAACATTTTCTGATCTGCTTTTATTTTATATGTATGATAATATGTATATGGATATGATTTCATACAAGAATTATTACACAAAGTTACATCATGTTTGTTTATTTTATATCAACTTGAATGCACATAAATAAAGACATCAAGTAATGTTGACTTAAGTAATTATAATAGTAATTAATATTTAAATTAATCGAGTTATAATTACAAAATTATAATTGCTTTATAGAGCTCCAACTGTTTATATGTATAGTTCTTTGTGTATTATATGCTATAATATATCTTCATATGTTATATTTTATTCATTTTTTTTTTTAGAGAAAATTTTAACTTTAAACTAATTTTTTAATGAATCTTGTTTTTCTAGGAAAATCCCACACTTTGATTCATATCATTATCTTTATCCTGGCATGTTATCTTGTAGACTAATCATTTTCCGGTCTGGTAATTCCTTTCTGTATTTGAATTTTGAACCAAATAAAATTTTATATAACAGTAATTCATAAAATATCACAAATAAAAATTTCATCCTGAAAGTTAGACTAATTGTCGGACCATGATGTTGCACGGGTTGCCTATATCACAAAAGAGAGAAAATACTGGCACTTGACCCAAATAATGCAAATAATGAAAATAATAATCATTGAAACAACCTATTTCAAAATTAAACTTCTTTTCATGTTGTATTTGTACAAAATATAAAAGAATTCACTCAGAAACACAATTTACTTAATAGTAAACATATAAATAAAAAAATTCAAAGAAAATTTATAATTCTTTAGAAGTGTATATTATATTATAGTATGTACAATTCAAATGCAATATACATTATAAGCAAGAGTATTAATTTACATTGGGTGCAATCTGCAGTGTACAGTATATATTTATCGTGAGACTTTTGCAGAGTACACAGTAAAGTCTTGTCTTTGATATATGATAATCTCAAGTTACCACTAGTAATTAAACCGCTTCATATATGACTGGCTTACTATTTCATATACGTGTATATATATATATGTACATACACTATATACATACGTGTGGTTTGACCTCCCGCACCGTTACTGACTGACATTTATACCACGCAAGATCATCTTCTATATATTATGCCTGTGTTCTTTTAATTTTCATTTAACTTATTATTGATGTCTTAAATAGAGTTCTCTTATTTTTTTTCCCCGTTTTTTTTTATTTTTTTTTATTGGCTTTCATTTGAATACGTATATTAATCTTAAGGTTTGGAAAAAATAACTGAATTTATTTAAGGAGACATGGATATGTTAAAGAAAGTATATTAATTAAAAAGAATTTATGATAGTATAATATAAAGACATCTCAATTAAAGAAAGTATAATAAAACAAAATGTAATTTTTTTTTTATTAAAAACAAAAGTGATAAATGATTTACTATCTTCTCTGTGAATATAATAAACGGTTGAAGTAATTTCAGAAAACATGATAATACTGTATGCAAACATAATTATATGCAAACGATGTCTATAATATATTCCGCAATGAATTTTTACTTCTGTTTACAAGTTGATTTTAAGTTTTTAGAAGGAAACACATATGAGATGACATTTATATACTATAAAATATGTCCTTCAGTGCTTTTATTTTCTTTCCACATTACATTAGCTAATGCACCAGTTTTGGCCTATCACACTATATTTTAAACAGTGAATTCTACTCATCATATAAAATGAAATTATTTAATTGGTCACACCCTAAATTGGCACGTTATCAAAACTGATGCAACCTGTACATAATAAATTTGAAGTTTTTATCTGCGTTAAAGAGATGGAACATTTATTATGCATATTATGTATAGTGTTATGCCTTGAAAAATTTTATTTTCAGAGACATGAAACTTAGAGAGAGAGAGAGAGAGAGAGAGAGAGAGAGAGAGAATGTAACTTGAGCTGGAAGAAATTTCTGGTCAATCCTATTTATTCTTTTCATTTAAATGAAATAATAATTATAACATATTATATATAAAAAAAAGCTTCAATTTTTCTTAAGCCATAAAACTTATATTATAAAAACTTTTAAAAAATATTACAGAATATATATATATATATATATATATATATATATATATATATATATATATATATATATATATATATATATATTATTTCTGTTAAAAAGAAAAAGAAATTACTGAAGAATATCTTTGTGCAAAGTCAGCAAGTATCAATAAAAAAGTTTTTAAAGTATATAAGCATCAGTACCATTTCATATAATGTACTTTATCATCCCCAAAAAGGATTAAGGGTGCAAAACATCCCCAAGGTCATGTTTTGTCGGGAGTCTAGTTGCTGAAAGTCTTTTTACCTAAATCGTTTATTATACAAGAAGAGAGCAACTATCCAGATATTTTTCTATTGTACCAGACTGTTCAATGTTTGTAAACAAAACATCATCGATTTTAAACGAGCGAACAAACGATCTTGCCTTTGCTTCCAGACACATTTAACATCAATCTTAATGTGAAAAATACGTAATATACTTTGTTAAGTAATAAACTTTTTATATATATATATATATATACATATATATATATATATAAAATACTTAATCTAAAGATAATCGACTTCAAAATCAATTTATCTCTAACTGTCTACTTTTATAACGTTACTTATACATAGTTTAATGTTTTCCTAAATAAATTGTGCATGATTATCTAAATCATTAAAAAAAAGTGATAAAAGAGAGAGAAAAATGCATTACATTATTTTTCTTGTTATAAGAAGAAAAAATTGTAATGTGAATTTTGAATAAATACGGCGTATTAAAAGAGTAAAAAAAAAAAAAAAAAGAAAAAAAGAAAAAGAAAAAAAGAAAACATGACAGACCTTTCAATTCTCTCTCTCTCTCTCTCTCTCTCTCTCTCTCTCTCTCTCCTCTATGTGCTCTAGGCTTAGATTTTTCCTTCATTTTATTAAGAAAACATATAACACAGATTGCGTATGTTTACCCATACCTTTTGTCGTAGATCAAAGGCATAACATTTTCCCTGTATATTTTTAAAACTCCTCGCCATATTGTATATTATATAGAGGCGCCTGTTCAAAAACTCATAAAATTATGTACAGTTTTATGAACTAACATTCTAAAATTAAAACTAATATTAAAACAATAATGTCTATTATTATCCTAGACTAACAATATATTATTATAAAAAAAAGCATGTATCAAAGGGGGGAAAATCTAATAAATTCTTTATTAAAAAATTCTATTGAATTATTTATAAGTATTCTGCAATCATAAAAAAAAAAAACTTAAAAAAAAAATTCTTTAAATCATGGAAAATCATAAATTTTTGCATTAATTCATTAAAAAAATTCACATTGTAAAAAGAAGAAGGAAAAAAAGCCATATATCGTGCTTCTATGCAAGAATTATTTACCCTTATTATTTTACATGCATAATCTATATAAGTTATAAAAAATGGTGCGTGTGGATATAAAATGTTTCGTATGTTGCTAGCGGGTAGGTGAACGAGCAAGCTATAAGCAAGCCAAGCAAGGCAATCAGTAGTGTATAGGCCGCAAACAATACATAGTGGACATGCAGACACATACTCTCCAGGAGGAGAAACAAAACGTTCTCATTACTCTGCAACGCACGCATGTCCATCGTCCGCATAACAACCGCACTCGATGTGAAGTAGCAATAGCCACAAAGGTCGCTCGCATATATCCCTATTAGCATTTTTTACCGTTTAACCACTTTTTACATTTGAAAAATAAAGAAAAGACAGCATCTGAAAAGAAGACAACCACACACAAGAATCATCATCAACAACAACATCAAAAGTTTTATTATTATTATTATTATTATTCTCTGATCTGGCTTTTGCAGTCTTTTATTATTTTTTTAACTTATTTATTTCTGCTCTCTCTCTCTCTCTCTCTCTCTCTCTCTCTCTCTCTCTCTCTCTCTCTCTCTCTCTCTCTCTCTCTCTCTCTCTCTCTCTCTCTCTCTCTCTCTCTCTCTCTCTCTCTCTCTCTCTCTCTCTCTCTCTCTCTCTTTCTCTTTCTCTCTACATAACTGTAGAACTAAAATTTATTTATTGCAATGATCAATACTTTTTTGCTCTCGCACATGTTTTTAAAATCATCCAAGTCAAGTTTCAATAATAAGTTTTGTCAAATTTTTAATAAATTTTGGTGAAAACTCTACAAAATTTAATTAAACGTGAATATAACATAATATAGTTATTGATATTAAAATTAAATATAGTTTAATGTTTTCATATCATGGAACTCTTATCAATTTGAAATCGTATATATATTTTTTTATCATGATTTGATAAAGAGACTGTTAATAATCTTGAAGATAATCATCCGGTCCTTTTATAAGTTCCTATATATATATATATATATATATATATATATATATATATATATATATATATATATATAACAAATAATTTTACAAAATTGTTGCAATGTAATATATAGTGTGATGAACTTTTATATAAAATTTCTTCTCTATATATTATTTAGCTCTAATCAAAATATATAGATTCCTAAGTTGATGTTGATGGGTTCTAAAGTTTTAAAACAGACAGTAAGTGATTTATGTCTCAGGTTATTGGTCAGCTAACTCTCAGCTGCTTGCTTTGCCAACTTTGGCTTCATATACAATTCCTTATAAGAAAAGAAGAACTCTCATATATATATATATATATATATATATATATATATATATATATATATATATATATAAACATACACATACACGACGAGGTCTGTATACCTACCTACAGTATACTTACTATATGTATACACGTATATATTAACGTATTACTATATAGCAGCAGTAACTATAAAGTAAATTATAAACTTTTCATAATAATGTAAGTAGCAGTATAGAGTATAGTATAAAAAGCAAGTATAGAGTGTAGTTTCTCAGAATGTTTTTCTCTCTTTAAAAGATCAACATGATCCCGCGCTATATAGTTGCGACCAACCTCTAACTTATGTATATAATATGGCCTTCCCTCTTTCTTTTTTTCTTCATATATATATATATATATATATATATATATATATATATATATATATATATATATATATATATATATATATATATATATATATATATATATATATATATATTTATACATTACTATACAACCATACTACCATGCTTTCTTTTCTTTTGCTACTTTTATATAATATAATGTAATGACAGACGTACTCTGCGATTCCAAGAAATTGACGGCATCACGCGTGCTTACTTTAATGCATTATAACACATTTTATTTTGACGTCATACATGTATTGTCATTTTATAGAATATTAAATAGCCATAAATTGCATATATTTATTTTTAATTTTTTTATTTTACTATTCATGCATATAATTTTTATTTTATTGTAAGTCATGAAATGTTATAGACCTTTACGTAATGGATTATGTATTTATATATACGAATATAATTTAAAGCCATAGACCACATAAAACAACATGTGATTTTTAATGAATAAACACGAAATGGTATCTTCAAAACTGATGACAATTTTTACCAGAATGTTAATTTAGCCCCACGAGAGAGCGTGAAAAAAACTGTAAAGTATGCAATTTGCGTGAAAATTCATGTTTATGACGTCAGAAACATGCAAAAACTAGTATGAAAATGTTGTGTGGGTTGCATAAATCGAATTTTATGATCACTGCTACGGGGCTACTGTTGGGTTTTGAGACAAACTAATGTTATTCATGTAAATCCCAGCAAGTGTTTTGTGATATAAATGCTTATGTTTTTCTCCGGTCTATTCCTTTATAATCATTTTCTTATCATAGATATTTGTCAGTTTTTCTGTATAAGGGACGCTTTCTTTTTATGGTGTTTATAGATACATATAACCATTATAAATATTGATAGCTTATCACCAATATATGAATTATTTTTTATTCTTTGTCTGTTGTATTACAATGAAAACTGTGATGGTTGTTGCGTAGAAAATTTTGATAAAATCTTTCAATTTCAACTATTTAATTAGTTCTATAATTAAAAGAAATAATAAAAATACTTGAAATTATTAACACGTTTTTCATAAAATAACTTATTCGCATAGCATTTTCTATTGTTGTTAATAAAGGCCAATATATATACGACATTTTTAATTAATTAAATATATTTCAAGTGTAAACCTGAGTCATAAATAATGATCGAGTTGTGAAAGAAGAAAAAAAAAAATCAGGGTGACGTGAGGACAAAACAAACAACAAAACTGACCTTAATTTCTATCTATACTTTAGTAAGGTTCAATTCAAACTGACACATCGACTTTTTTTTTTTATCTAATGTCTATACATACAAATTTAAATGGCCTTATTATTTTTTAAACAATAATAAAAACTATTGCATTCATATATACGTTTCTATAAATAAATGAAGTATATGTAGTAGCAAAATGCGTTTAGTTATTAAGTTGATTTATTATTATTAATTTTTATAGATCAGGTAATTTTTCTTCCTTTTTTTCCATTTAATTAATTTAATTAAAAATAATTATACATATAATAAAGCGTTTAAGATTCTATTGAAGTTCATGGTTTTGCAACACTATTATAATGTTGTCCTCTCTCTCTCTCTCTCTCTCTCTCTCTCTCTCTCTCTCTCTCTCTCTCGTGAAATATTAGTTTATTGAAAAAAAAAGATGACTTTTTTATATTGTTATTTTGTTATTGATTTTTTATTAAATTTTAGTTAAAATATAAAATGCTTTCCTAATTGGTTCTAAATTTATTATCACACGCTATATATTTGGAGTTCTTGCAGTGACTTTAATGATCGAAAATGTACATGTTTTATGTAAAAAAAAAAAAAAAAAAAAAAAACAACAACAACATAATACTCTATTGCATGATGATGCTTTTACATTGATTTTATAATTTTCTAATAACCATAAATTATAGTCCTTTTATAAAATTATAATTTCTATAATTGTTGCTATAAAATATTCAAAGTACAAAAAAAAAAAAAAAAAAAATTACTCGTATATAATTAGGAATAAAAAATAAAGCTTAATAATGTCATCATGAAAAATAATTAAGATTCCAGAGTGAAGAGAAGTTATAATCTGCTTATAAAAATTACGTAATAAAATTTAAAAACATTACTACCTGAACAGAAAAAATCTTTAACGATTCTTTATATACGTATATATAGTTAATATTTATGTTTATTATAACAAATTTACAAGAAAAACAATAATATTTATAATTATTATTATTATTATATTACTTTTTTCTTTGACACAAGTCAATACTTGATTATAATTTATAATAAGATTTTATTTTTATAATGATTAAGGAAGGTGCCGACACTTTTATCATCTACAGGTGTAAAATATGTTGCAGTTAAGACGCTATAAAAACTCAGATCAACCTTATATGGAGATGATTATATTTTAAATTGAAACGTGATCCTATATGTGTATATGCATGTGTATATATATATATATATATATATATATATATATATATATATATATATATATATATATATATATATATAATATATATATATATATTATAATGTATATGTATGTATTTATATATCGGTAATAACGATCTCAATTCTATGAATTTATTTTATTTTTATTGATCATGCATTCTCTTATTTAGATTATATTTTTCTCTTTGATGTCTTTATTATGTCATGAACAATAAGATTTATTATATTTATATGCATTTTTTGTTTGTACATATACATGCATTGTGAAATTGAGATAAATATTGTATCATATATATTTTTTTATTTCGTTTTATCGAAGCCGACATGTTGTAATAACTTTTTTTTTTTTACTTAAAAAAATGTATAAATTTAAATATCCATTGCATATTTTATTGATTATTACAATTTACAAGCTTTTATATCAACTTTTTATAATGCAATGAAAACTCAAATATATGTGTGTATATATATATATATATATATATAATATATATATATATATATATATATATATATATATATATATAAATAATAATAATAAGTTGATCATGATTTCTTAATAGACTATAAAATTACAAACTCCATAACTATGCGGTATATAAAAGAAACGCCTAAGAAGAAAAACATGTCCTAGACTAACAAATTATTACTAAAAAAACTTTAAACAAATTTAAATAATTCTTATAAAACATTATCATTAAAATAACTCATTATATATATATATATATATATATAATCCAGAAAATAAATAAATAAAATTAAATTATGTAAGTTAAGTTATAAAAGAGAAATAAGGCATTAGGTGTGTTGTTCTTGATAATTTTTGCTATGGGCTTTTTTTATATCAAAGTAAAATAATAATAATAATAATAATATACATAAAAAAAAGTCTGGCTGTGAGAGAGAAAAGTTAATGGAATTACGCTGCTCATTTCCAATGCCTTCGTTTGCTTATACATATAATACACGTTGTATAGCTGCCTCACAATTTAGCCTCAAGTCCCACGTTGGGAGGTCTCTCCTACTATATCTTGTTTGCCAGTATTCTATATACATACTATATATATATATATATATATATATAATACCTTTCTGACTTTATATATTATATTATCCAAAGTCTTGTTTAATTGTTGAACAACACACACACACACTGCTGGCTGGCTGGCAGGCAGGCTGGCTGCATCCACATCCCTGCCTGCAGTCACTTAAATAAGGTAGTAATAGTAAGCATTGGCCTTGTCCTAACTAATAACCTATCACCGTATATACATCATATTTAGTATTTTATATGAGGTGGGTATAGAAAAAGAAATAACAATATAATGTAGCAGCATCTAAATATATATTATACATAATATATTATATATATGTTATATTATATATTATATATATATATATATATATATATATATATATATATATATATATATATATATATATATATATATATATATTATATATATATATTATATATATGTATGTATGTATGTATGTATGTATGTATGTATGTATGTATGTATGTATGTATGTATGTATGTATGTATGTATGTATGTATGTATGTATGTATGTATGTATGTATGTATGTATGTATGTATGTAAATGTATGTATGTATATAATTTATTTATTTATGTACGTCAATCAAAAGGATTAATATCTTTTGTGGTTTTTACTTTACCTTGTAAAAACTATAATGAAATAATAATATTTTTATATATAATATTGTTATTACAAAATATGTTTTAAAAAAGGGTATTTCACAAGATATAAGGAAAGAAAATTGTTGTATAATTCATAAAAACTGCGTCATATGTTATATTATTAAAATGAACAACGAGAAACATCTATAAGAACAATTTCAGAAGCATTAAAATAACTTATATAGCTACTAGAATTTTAGCATTATAGATGAATTACGCATAAAATTGAACAAAGTAAATATAAGCGTATAGACATAATTAAATATATTGAAGTTGTCAATCATAACGATTTGTGAATGACAATTAATAATGAAAAATACTACTGTACTTGGGTAGTGCATTACTATTATTCATTTTTTTATAATTCATTATACTTGTGTTATTATTACTATATTTTATGATTTTTCTCAAAAACATCTTCGTTAATTAAAGTACAGTGAAAACGATGTAAAATCTTTTTTTTCCCTAATTAATATAGAGTATTAAGCAAAAGAAAAAAAAATCCTACATTTTTGATAAATTTTTCAATATTTTTTATAGACACGTATATACACAGAGAGAGAGAGAGAGAGAGAGAGAGAGAGAGAGAGAGAGAGAGAGAGAGAGAGAGAGAGAGAGAGAGAGAGGTTTAAATTACTTGTGAAGTAATCACTTAATTATTAATGCTATATCCCTATGAGGCAAATATAACTATATAGCGGAGATTAATATAGCTATTTTGTTTTTGTTATAGCTGTATAAGCGCATCACTTTTAAGTTTCTGAACAGCTCTGAGGTTGAAAGCTCAACAACACCTGCTACTTTGCATATCTGTCATAATTGCTCATCACAAATTTTAATTTCTTCATAATATAAAAAAGAAAAAAAGTGTACATCAGTAGTTGATTTTACTTAAGAGTCGCCTAGTTGTCATTGTTCAATGTCAGCTATTATACAATGTCATTTTACTTTATACATATTCTACCCATTTAAGAGCTTGGTAATAATTATATATATGAAAACGACATTCTATCATTTATGCGACATGTGCTTTATTGCGAAAAATATTAATTAAATATGTTATTCTTTCAAAGTAATTTTTTTTTTAATTTATTGTTTTTGTTTCTCCTGTGGTGTTTATGACGTCACATCCTTATGACAACTGTGTTGAACTCAATTTTCACTCGCGTTGCCACAAAAAAAAAAAAAAGAAGAAAAAAAAAAGTGCTCCCTACAAATTGCCGCAAGTAGCTTTTTTGCCTTGTTAGTTTTATGTTAATTGCTAACAGCGGCGTGCTTGTAAACGAGTCGTGACTAAGGACTTTTTGCCGCACATTCCGCAATGCGATTTTGCGGTGCGGAATAAAATCAGCTATCAAATGTGAATTATAATTTAGTAATAATTATTGTTATGAGCGTATAAAAAAAAAATGTAGAGCTGAATTCAAATTTCAAAGAGCTAAAGTTCAATTTAATTGTCATATATGGATTCCTATTCAAATCAAAATAAAATAAATGAGCATGTCTGAAAATTGGTCAGTGGATATTATGCTTTGTAAAGGTGCATTCATATATTAATTTATTTTTTGTAACTTTGCGGAGCAAATTGTTTTAAACAGGAGAAATATATAGTTTTGCGCAAAGTTAGACAAAATTAATGAATTGTGAATATCGTCGTCGTTCCGGAAAAAGACCACAAAAGCAGCGATAAGTTTCATTGTTGATGCCACAAATGCAGCGGTAACTTTTACAATTTCAGGCCACAACTGCATCGCTAATATTTTTAATTTTGGGCCAAAACTGCATCGGTAACTTCAAAAAGCCGCAAGTGCAGTATAATATATATAGCGAGTATTGGAAATAGATTTTTAATATTATTGGTTGGATTTTTACAAACCAAAGTAACAATTCCGGGGTAATTTGAGCCGCTAATTACGATGATGGTAATTAAAACTTATTATATTTCAACCCCTAATGCAGTAGGGGGTAGTTTTTCAATTAAAATTGAATTCGTCGTATTTCAACAATCAAAACGTTGATTCCCAGGTATAGCTTGGCACCACGACGATATATTATACTTTATAATTATTATTATATATAAAATATTTTATGAGTAAATTTGGTGTAAATTTATTTAAAGTATTTTGTAATATTAAAAGCAATTTATTTATTTATTTTTTACTAAAACAACATCCAAATTTTAATGTACAATATTTTTAATTTTATGACTTTATATAATTTATAAAGTTAAATAGCTATAATATAGTTTATATAGCACTATACAGGTATATTTTGATGCTTGTTCTACCATAGATAATTTGCTTCTTATAAGACATTGAAATTATTTTTTTCAGAATTCTTACAAAGTATGCTAATAATTCATCGTAAAAATATTGAAATAAAAAAATATCAATAATAAAATATGGAATAATGAACTGAGTATTGTAACAAGAAGACTTTTTTTTATTGAAACCTTTACTGCAGCACTTAACGTTTGAATAGAATTTATATAAAAATATGAAGAACTTTTCGTAAAAGAAGTGTGATTTTTTTTTTCTACAGATAAGTCTGACTGATTCCTATTTTGAGACAGCCCGGCGCCGAAAACTTTATATAATACTTTACTATTTGTAGTTTTTCTTATACAATAATATATGTTTGTGCCTCGACAGCAAAATTGTTAAGTCTGTGAAAAATCATATACGAAGTTTTTTCTGTTGACTCTCTCTTTCTCTCTCGTTTAATCTTGATATACCTAAAGGCATCTCTCTCTCTCTCTCTCTCTCTCTCTCTCTCTCTCTCTCTCTTTCTCCCGCACTCCTTTACTCTCTTCTTACTATGTAGTTTACGCTACACATTTTACTATCATCGAGACGGCTGATGCTTTATAAAACTTGCTTACTACTTTATACTTACTATTACTACATAAGATAAGCCATTTCTACTATAAGTGACAAAGTGCCTCCCTCTGCTTTCCTACTTTCTCAAACTAAACTTTATCAACCCTATCGTTCGTGAAGAAAAAAAATCTTACTAAAAACAAATACTATCTTTTCAAGAAACATTACTCTTCTTTCTCTCTCTCTCTCTCTCTATCTCTCGCCAGCTCTTCTTTTTGATTTGTGTTTTTTTACAAGAACTTCTAACCTTTTATAATATAGTATTATTTATTTATTCAACTAGACGATGAAAATTTATGTATTTTTTCACATTTAATGTATTTTTATAAAGTCTATATAGCCATAATGTATTAATGTCAACAGATAGCGTTTTTGTTATATTATTCTCCACAAAAAAAAAAAAAAAAAAACTTAAATTTTTTTTATATATATTATAAAAAGTATATAGTTTTGACTAAAGAATTATAAGTACATCACTTTGCTATTATTTGAACGTATATTTTTTTTAAGTTTAAAAGATTGATTTTCTGAATTATTTCCCTGCTTAAAATTTCATTAAAATTATTGTCACCACAGAAAAATATTTTGCTTTATATAGTATTATTGTTATAAAATTACGTTTTTTTTTTAATAATTAAGAATAAAAAAGAAAGAAAGAAAAAAGGAAAAAAAGGACAAAATATTTGATGAATTGTTATACGGGTTGCCTATTTTACACTCAAACTTGCACCATTTTTATGCAGTCTGGAGGTTTGACGACTAATGTACAAAATAATATATGTGTGTGTGTGTGTGTATATATATATATATATATATATCATAACATTTTTTCTATTATACACAAAAGTTAAGTCATCAATCATTTTGGTTTTGAACTGATGAATTATACATTTACCGCGAGAGAGCGGGAGAGAGACCCCAACCCCCGCCCCCCGTCACCGTGTTGTTGTTGATGTTGTGGCTGGCTGCCGGTGGGCAAGGCTACTGACCCTGACTGATGGAGTCGCAGCAGCCACAAGCCATCGATCCATGCAGACCGCTCTGCGTGCTCTCTCTCTCTCTCTCTCTCTCTCTCTCTCTCTCTCTCTCTCTCTCTCTCTCTCTCTCTCTCTCTCTCTCTCTCTCTCTTCATTTCCTATTTTCTACCCCACTCTATATCTCATCATGCCCCTGCCCTATACAATGTTTACTACGCAACAATTTTTTTTTAATCCATCTCTTCATCCATCAGATTTTAAGAATCTACAACACACAATATTTGCATATTTTTTATGGAGACATAGACATTATGGCTAACTTTGAAAACAATTTTTTTTACTTGCTGCTCATTAAATACGCAGCAGAAACTTCATGTTCTATATAGAGAATTTTGTAATTTATAATTAATTTTTATTTTGTAATTTTTATTGGAAATTTACAGATTTAATAATTAAAACGTAAATAGTTTATAGTAAATGTTTTGAATTATTAATTAAGAAAAGATTAATATAAGAATATTAGTACGTACAATTAAATTTCATCGCAAATTTGTTCAATTATACAAATATTTCATTCCAAATCAATGATATTTGCATATATTAATCAAATTAATTAAGTGATAATTATACATTTTTACATAATTTTTAGTCATCTGTTTACTCAAAAGTTAATGCTTTGTGAGTTTTTTTTTAAAATAAATTATTGTTGTTTTAATTTTATTATTATTGTTCAATGACAAAAGAATAAAGCATTAAAATTCTTTTTATTTTATAAAAGAGAGATGTTAAATAATTTTTATTATCATTTCTTTTATTATTATTTCTTTGTTAAAAATAAAATAAAATAAAATGACAATACAATAGCATGATGATTTAATATACTTATAAGTTAACATAATATATAAATGCACTTTATATTATTGTTTAACCAAATCTGGAGTTAAAATGTTTTTCATTGTTATATTGGGGTTATCAGTTTTATATTTTATAAAATACTATACACTTATTATTTTTTTAAGTAAGTGAATGCATATTCTCTCTCTCTCTCTCTCTCTCTCTCTCTATATATATATATATATATATATATATATATATATATATATATATATATATATATATATATATATATATATAATCCCCTCCTGCACTTAAAACAGAGAGATGCTCAACTCTACTTATGTGTGTAGTACACACCGCCCGCTCTCTTGCAAGCATCTATATACCCACTTGCTCACGTAACATTCCTATATATAGCGACAGCAGCATCAGTAAGTTGCGACTATGCAACACATACACTGCATTTCATTGCAGCACTATATACATCCACTTAACTTATTGCATTTTTTTTTAAATTAAAAAATATATATATCATTCAGTTTTGATATTATGTTAGATTTTAAATAATGTAATATCTTACAAAATATATTAATTTATTTTATTTGACATAATTTACGGTAACATAACACTTCTTTTTTTTTGAAGTTCAAATATATATATAACTTCATTTCCAAATAATTCACCAAAATATTTACAATTCATACACTTACTGAATTATACATACAAAATTAACATCAAATTTACAATATGGAAACATTCCATAAGGAATAAAGAACTCAAAAGGTTTATTTAAACTTCAAATCTATTTAAATGTGTCAACTACGCATATACCTCTTAATATATAATGCAGAATCTAAAATCAATAAAATTGCACAATAGTTTTCTGACCTTTTCTATTCTAGCTCTCTTATATATAAATAACACGGAAACATTGCGTGTTTATATAAAGTATTATTATTATTTCATTAGAAATGAAAGTCGACAATATTTCTTGCTTTTTTTTTTATATTATAATTATAATTACTTTTTGCATGCATTAATTCTTCTTAAAAAATATAAATATTTATATTTTATATCAAATCTAACTTAATTGGATGTATATACGTTTATATAATATATATTTTAAATAAATTTAGCATGACATTAAATTATAATACATAATATGGTATGACACCTGTTTCTTTATAATTATAATTAATGGTTTTAATCCATTTACATAATCATCGCATATCAAAGTTGTTTATATTAGTTTCAAGTACATTTTTAAATAAAGTGTGTGTCCATATGTTATTCAAGGCTAAATTTTTGTTTCTTTCTTATATTACTTGATTATTACGTAATATCAAGTTTATCTGCAAAAAGGTAGTATTAAAGAAAAGGAGTAACTAGATTTTTCTTTACTTGAAATATTATATTGAAAAACATTTGTGTGTGTGTGTGCGTATATATATATATATATATATATATATATATATATATATATATATATATATATATTACATTAGTAATAAATATGTTAATTTATGAAAAATATAATAGTGCATTTTACAGTTTTATATTATATTAATTTATTATACTTATATATATAGAGGAAATATATTTCATAATATATTCCTCCTTTAAAATTTGATTATGTTCCACTTGTTCAAGTACCATATTACTCTTTCAAGAGCACACTTGTTATAAGAACAAGGAAAAATTTTAGGCACTCTAAAAACATAAGTTTATTTATTTTATAATATGATGATAGAAATCCCTTTCTTAATGAACTTTGAAAAAATCTTTTTCGTAAAGTAATTAATTTAGGCAAGCAGGCAGTCAGGCAGGCGAGTGTGTAGCCAAGTCTGAAGACGTTTTGTAAATATTTAAATGAAAAATCAGCCAGTGGCTTCTCTAGAGCAGCGATCCTCCCGCTCTCTCTCTCTCTCTCTCTCTCTCTCTCTCTCTCTCTCTCTCTCTCTCTCTCTCTCTCTCTCTCCTCGTTGGCTTTATATACTCCGTCTCCTTCGTTTTCTTCTCTTCTCTAAAACTAAAACTACATACATACTAACTAACTAACTCGTTCTCAAGCTACTCTTCTGCCGCGTACACCTAACTTTAAAATAGAATCCATCTTGAGATTATTTTTAGTGTCTTTAGAACCTTCCATTTTTACATTTTAACTCAGCACTTTTCATTAAAAGTAATTTAAATACGTACAAATATTACTAATAAATATATTTAATAATTATTTATATTATCATTACAATGTTCTTGCATTGATAGTATACTACGAACATACTTAGCGCCTGGAGACTATGCAACCACGCGCTACATATCTCATCAAACAGTTGCATAACTGTGATTTTTGCAGGGGCTGTTGCTGTTCCTTGTATAAAGTAAAAAGTAATGCTTCATTGAAAATAAAATAGCGGGAACTTAAATTATTATTATTTTAGTTTCAGAAACATCATTGGATTAAATGTACTTTCTATTTAAAATATATAAACTTATCTCTCGTCACTTACTTTTCCATTTTACCATTCACTCATTCACTTATATAGTGCATGAAAAATATGAATAGCAAAATAGTTTTAAAAAATAATGAGTGAATGAAAAAAAATGGCAAAGAGTTTATGTTATGGATGTTATGGTCATGAATTTATTAATTATGTTTAAAATAATTTAAAAATATTATATATTTATATTGTAATCAAAAATTAAACATCACCATTGAAACAAATTGATAAGGTGTAAATAATTATATAATTGTCACATGAGGAAAAAAAAGCCCGGAGGTGTATATAAGTAAAGCGAGTGGCCAGTAGGACACAATGAGAGACAAAGAGGTAGACTGTAAGGCGGGATGGACATACGTATACGTAAGTAAGTTTTGTGTTGTGGGACTATGGTTATATAGTTTGTGACTGTGGCTGGCAAGATGTTAAGTTTTGGTGACTCAGTAAAGTCGTGCTGGCTAGATGCCCAGGTGACTTTTGACTGCTACGAGTACGAGACATCGGCTACAAGCCAAAAAAAAAAAAAAAAAAAAAAAAAAAAAAAAAAAAAAAAAAAATCAAGCAAGAAACTTTTTTCTTATATGTACTTCTCTTTCTCCCTACCACCTTTCAGTATAGCACCCACCTCGTTAGCTTATTATACATCTCTTTGCCTTTGATTCTATATGGTTATAGATATATTTTTCTATATGTATATAATTATATAATATACTGTATACACACACACACACACACACACACACACACACACACACACACACACACACACACACTCACACATACACATACACACACACACACACACACACACACACACACACACACACACACACACACACACACACACACACACACACACACACACACACACACTCACACTCACACATACAAGATCTGTTCAACCATCCATCACATAACAAATGAAAGTATACAGTATATTATATTATACTTGAATTTAAAATTTATTATATTTCATGTAATCAAATTTTTTCATATATATAGGATTATATAAAATTATTATTAATAAGCTAATAACTTTAATGATTATTATATCATATTAATGTATATTAATATTACGAGAAATTATGAAAGTTATTATTCATGCTCTACAAATCATCCAATTTTAATGTCTTATACAATTATAATTACAAAACTTATCAAAATAATTTATTTTAAGATAAAATAGTCAACAATGTCTGAAGTTAAATTTTATAATATGTAAGATTGTTGAAAATCAATTTCTTTGTTTTTATTTTAATTACACAAATAAAAATAGACAATAAGTTTATATATTAAATAAAAAAAAAAAAAATCCATATAAAATTTTGAGATGTATGGTTTACAACTTTTATTATTATGTAGAAAGCAAACGTTATATGATTATAATCATTGTGCTATTTTATTGGGTATAAAATATATTAAATTTATGTATCAATAAAATAGACAAGTCAAAGAGTTGGTGGCTAGTTAAGTTTGCAGCACTCACATTGATGAGAAGTTAACAGGTCATAAAATCTGATGGGTGACTGAATGTTATAAAGTGCCCCCCGGGCCACTGTTAGACTATAAGTATGACCTCTTAGGGTCAGAAAGGAAATTTGCCAAGTACGTCAGCAATATCATATGTCATGGAGAAAAATTAATAACCCTTTTTTTTTTATCTTCACTTGAAAATACATATCATTACAGCTTACTTTCAGGCATTATGCTATGTTGAAATATAGAAGTTTTTTTTTTTTTTTTTTTTTACAGCTTATACATCAAGGAATTTGTTATTACATCTTTGTATTCTCTCTCTCTCTATCTCTCTCTCTCTCTCTCTCTCTCTCTCTCTCTCTTTCTCTCTCTCTTTGTACCCTCTGTCGCCTTTTTTAGCGTCTAGTTAATTAGATTAAAAAAGAATGCAACAAATATTTAAGGAATTTTTCATTAATTACTAATTAAATCTAAAAAATTGTGATAATTACCTATATAATAGTATACCTATAGCTAATAGCTAAATTGAGTATTATCCTGTACTATCTTTTAGAAAGCTATAAATAGTTAAAAAAATAAACATTTTTTGAACGTTCATATATATGAAAATCCTAAAAAATGTGTAAAAAGACACTCCTAAAAAAAATCTTATTAAAACATTATATTATATTCATTAAATTTGTTCGTTAAAAGAAAGTATAACTACATAATATATATATATATATATATATATATATATATATATATATATATATATATATATATATATATATATATATATATATATATATATATATATATATATAAATATATAATGTTTTAAGTATGTTAACATTAATTGTTTAAATACTTCAACACGTATGTTTTTCTTTACAAGTAAGTGTAATTAAAAAAAGCAAGTAGTGATAATTAACTATGTGCAAAAACGATTAACACACTAAAAAATTAAATAAAATGTGTAACAAAAATTTCATGGACTTCGTATTACAAAAAGTAATAAAGTTTTCATTCCAACTTTAATGGTTTGTTTATTATATATATATATATATATATATATATATATATATATATATATATATATATATATATATATATATATATATATATATATATATATATATATATATATATATATATATATATATATATATATATATATATATATATATATATATATATATAATCCACTTTGTTGAAATAAATAATTTCACATAAAGCGTATTGTGTTAATATTTTTGTTATGTGTGAAATACTTGACGTGTTCCAACTAAAATACCTTTGCCAGATAGTGGTTTGCTAGCAGCCTTATTTTATACTAGATTTTTTTTTCCTCTCATATTTTTGTAATACCTTATGGCATGTTACATATTATAGTAAGTTATAATATGGAATTTATTTATATAGTTTCACATATACATACATGAGAATTACGTGTCTTTATAACGCCAAGAATGATAAGAAAACATGTAGTAAGTACTTCAATTTAAAGTAGCACACAACAACATTAGTTGGTAAGACAATCTTGTTAAACAGGAATTATATTATATACTTATGTATTTATTTATATATATATTATATATACATGTATATAAAAAATTGGAGGTCCAAAATTTTTCGTCAACTTGTACTAAACACATTCTTGGAATTTAACACAGGTAGGTAGGTCTATACAAGTTCTACCTAATTTTTTAAGTAAGAGTTTTCTCTGTCTTTTATTATTATTATTATTATTTTTAATTTATTATTACTTTTATTATTCACTAGCTTAACTAATATAAAGGTATAGCCTGTAGGTTTTTGCTTCTCTTAATTATGGCAGCAGCCTCATTTCTCTCTCTCTCTCTCTCTCTCTGATCATGTATGTATATAATATAAACCGCTTGATGCCGCCACAATGGCTGCTGGTATATACACTTTGTGTGTGAGACTGACTCTACATGCACGGAATTTAGCCTTGAGAAGACTTTATAAGATAAAATAAGAGAGAGAGAGAGAGAGAGAGAGAGAATTAAGCATCAAGAAGAGACTCATCATGCTATTTTTTTCTCTTTTGACCCTCGTGATGGCATCTTTTTGATCTCTTTTTTACCGCTCACTTCTCTCTCTCTCTCTCTCTCTCTCTCTCTCTCTCCTCAATTTTAATTCTCAAGCTATGTTTGCGTGACACCCATTGGTATGCATAACTTTGGAGACCATATGGAAATTCAATACTACTTTCTTAGCCTAGAAGAAAACCTTTTTGCTAATAAAAAAAAATGCCTACCGCATAAATTAATTAAGATTTTTATCTTTTTCTTGTAAGAATTCATTTAAATATTAACAAGAATTAATTTTACTTTGACAGGTATATGAATATATTTATAAAAAAAACTCTAAAAAAAGCATGGAAAAAAAAGAGTGAAATTTGTGAGTTTTTATTTTATACATAAATAAACCATATTACAATTACTATAAATTTTAAAGTTTTCAAATGGTCCTAATTAAAATTGATAAAGAAATATGTAGTATCTTTTATAAATTATAAAAAAGAAACAAGATATTTAAATTAAAATGTGAATAAAAAAAATGATGATGATGTATTTATTTGCTGTTGTATATACATTGGTATATAGAGTATACAAAGGTAGGTGTGTTGAAGTAACATTGGTGCTTATCAGCAATTTAAACCCCTTACCAGTAGTGAGAAGAGCAGCCAAGCGTATCGAGAGAAGAGAGAGAGAGAGAGAGAGAGAGAGAGAGAGAGAGAGAAGACTGACCTATCCTAACATCTCCACTACCCACCATTTCTCACGTTTTTTTCACAACACCCAAGCATAAATTTTCCTCCTGTTTAAATAATAAGCTTGTACTCTTTATTATTATAAACAGCTATTTTACTTACCAAAATATAATATAAAAGTCACTATATTTATATAGTAAAAAACTTAATTATAATTCAGTATTTTTAATACATAAAAAAAAGTCTATATATGTTTTGCAAATTATATTATTAAAAATCTCCAATCATTTTCTCATGACTTTTTTTAATACGATTTTCTTTAACGTAATAAAAATTAAATGATAATAATAGTAATTATCACCAATTCATATTAAAAAAAAAAAAAAAAAAATGAAAAGTCTCCTATTGTACCTTTTTATATATAAATATCACGTTTTAACTTGAGTGGTGGTCCAGGGGATTTAGAAGGAGTTAGACCTCCCACTAACTTTTGCCAACTCTGCAACTCGCAGTGGCGGCGGCGGCGGCATACAAAATGAAAGATGAAGGTGGAACCAGAAAAAAAAAAAAAAAAAAAAAAAAAAAAAAAAAAAAAAAAAAGAGTGGGGATTATGTATTTTTTTCATTATTATTATATATCTATTTAGCTGAAGGGCTTTAGTCGGATTAAACAGGTGGTATGGCCAGGTAACGACCCCCACTTATTTTCTCTCCCATGCTTTTTTTTTATTTAATATATATATATATATATATATATATATATATAATATATTCCCACTCATCCTCTCTCCGTATTCTTGTAGACATTTCATAAGCAGCAGCCAGGAGATTTTGAGCCCCCCCCCCCCCTAACCCCCGTAGTTGTGTCTTGTCCAACTGGTCCACCAGACAGCCTGGCTACTTGCAACCTCCTCGGGCTATCAACAGCGTAGTTGCCACCTTTACTATACTTTAATATATATATATATATATATATATATATATATATATATACTTGAAAAAAAATTGAGGTCAAAATATTATATATTTTTTTATGATAAATGATATACTTTTTTTATGTGTGTTTGTTTATAGGTCTTACAATTATGTATGCAAAATTCAGCTTTGTGTTTACCGCAGGTTGTAGGATTCTTATATAATATTACTAATATTGCCATACATGCGTTTAACTGATGTTATACATGTTACCAATGATATATTATTGGTATCAAACTTTTAACTTTCAAATATTGCACCAAATTTTAAGTATTTATTTACTTTTAAGGTAATCAGTAATCACCAAGATATATTTGTATTGTGGCGCATTTTTATTTCACATATCAAGAAATTGATTGTTCTCTCTTCTATTTGCAATTATATTAAAATGAAAGCACCAAATGTATGATTGACCTAAAAATATAGAAATTTTAATGAATATCAATGCACAGAGGAGTTTGTGATTTGAAGAACAAACGTAAGCAGCGTATATGACGTCAAGAAAAATTAAAATAATTCTATTTTTCATTCTTCAACGGTTGTCTTTTATGTGTTATTTTTAACTGATTCTCTGATTCTCTTGTATGAAAAAAAAAATTGGCTCAATTCATTGGTCTCTCTCTCTCTCTCTCTCTCTCTCTCTCTCTCTCTCTCTCTCTCTCTCTCTCTCTCTCTCACACACCCACACCCACACACCCACACCCACTCAAGGAGAATTTTCATATAGAGATATATGAAGAAGGATATATTATTTTCCTTTAATTAATAAACTTGAGTTCTATAAATCATTTCTGCTCGCAAATAATATAACAATCTCTAATTAGGCAAATTTTGATCAAGCCCATCAATATCATTTTTCTCTTGTTTCATTTCTTTTTTTTACTTTTTTCAACTCTATGCGACATAAACTTAATGCACGTCTCTTTTCTGCATAGTTGATATTAATTTTTTGTATTAACAAAAACATAAAGATAAATTTAAAAATATATTTGAAGCATTAAGAGTGAGAAAGAGAGAGAGATCGAGAAAAGGAGATAGAAAAAAAAAGAGTTATGTTGTCTGTCCGCGTGCTCGTTATGTCACTTTTTTTGTGTCCATACGCACGAAAAAGAAGGCGTCTGTGGCTTTGGCTGTGGCGTCTGCGGGATAAATATGGCTTGGAGATACCACCTGTCATTTACATAAGCGTAGCTAACAACACTGCAACTCGAGAACTTTACTGGTGGTGAGGGTGGTAAACACACCGTTTTAACTCTCTCTCACTTCACTTCTTCTTCCTAACCCCCCCTTCTTTTGCACTCCATATAATAACGATTTAAGAGGAAGATATAGGAAAACCAAACGTGCATGTGTAATGCTGTTGTGTATATACGCACACAGTTGTGTATTTTTATTTTAAGATTGCTTTCTTATGTCCTTGTCTTCAAAAATAAGAGAGAGTAGTAGAGATATTATATGAACTTGCATTTAGCCCCTCTTTAGGATGTAACATCTTCTGTCTGTCTGTCCTTTTTAACACTCTTCTTCATATCAAAAATTAAAAGAGTATTGTAGCAATATTAAACTTTCATGATAATTCATAATGTAAAGAGTAAAGAGACAATGTGCTCGTGTACAAATTTCTTTGCAAAAACATCAGAAAAGTTGTCATAGACATACTTCAAGGAAGCTTCCTAAAGAAATATTCAAGAAATTTTATTTTTGGAATTTTTTTTCCTTCTTCTTCTTCTTCTTCTTCTTCTTCTTCTTCTTCTTCTTCTTCTTCTTCTTCTTCTTCTTCTTCTTCTTCTTCTTCTTCTTCTTCTTCTTCTTCTTCTTCTTCTTCTTCTTCTTCTTCTTCTTCTTCTTCTTCTTCTTCTTCTTCTTCTTCTTCTTCTTCTTCTTCTTCTTCTTCTTCTTCTTCTTCTTCTTCTTCTTCTTCTTCTTCTTCTTCTTCTTCTTCTTCTTCTTCTTCTTCTTCTTCTTCTTCTTCTTCTTCTTCTTCTTCTTCTTCTTCTTCTTCTTAATATTAAAAGTAAAAATATGACATTTTTGTTACATTATTTTTATCTGTATAGTTCATTGACTTTCAAAATATATATTTATTTTAAAAAATGTTTACATTTATATACTTTTAGTATAGAAATTTATAACTCTTAAAAATATTTAACATCTCAACATTTTTTTAACATTTAAAATATATTTTATCTTAGAATAATGTTCACGATGAAGGGAAATATTTTTGCTAGATTCTCTCTCTCTCTCTCTCTCTCTCTCTCTCTCTCTCTCTCTCTCTCTCTCTCTCTCTCTCTCTCTCTCTCTCTCTTCTAAATCACGTCGTATATTTTATCAGCAACTGCACTCTATATATACATGAGTTGTTGTTGTAAATTATATATTATTTCTGGATTAAGACGTTATGGAAAAACTAATGATGCTATTTTTATATCTCATAACTCATAACTAGTCGTCAACTGTATCATGCAGAGCTATTTACTGCTCGACTGTATATAATAATATGTCACCAAAAAAAAATATATATAGGAAGTTATGTGGTTTTAGTTGTTATACATTGCTTAATCAATCAATATAATAAAAAAAAAATTACTATAATTTTTATGTTTTTTACGTAAATTTTGTAAGTCCGTTCATATTTCAATTAATTGAGGATCGGAACCAAGAACTTCAAAATAGCAATTAAACAAGACGAGAATTCACGTGACAGCGTTTTGAGAAAAATAATATACTAATAATAAATTAATAAATGAAACCAAACAAAACACCTTCCTTATATCTATATTATATATGTTAGCACCAAAATCCGGAATTGATCGAAACTAGGTATTTGTGTTCACTTCTCACTTCGGCTTTTGGTTAGTTGCTTTTGATTAAAACCTGGAGTCCCAGTTTATTTCGGCTTTTATTCACGAAATATTGATCAGTACTACAGTTTTGAGCATTTCACAAAAAGCAAAACCAGGTTTTAGAATTTATATTTTTTGTTTTTGAATTTTGACCATAAAACTAGTTTTTATCTAAATAGAACAATCAAAATCCGAATATGAACATTTCGCAAATTTAAATAAATATTTGCTATAAGAAATCTTCTTAAGAAGAGGAGAGAGGCAGAGAGAGACAGAGAGAGAGAGAGAGAGAGAGAGAGAGAGAGAGAGAGAGAGAGACAGAGAGAGAGACAGAGAGAGAGAGATTTGCCCATTGACACATAATATAAATTAAATCTAACCTAAAAAATTATTTTCCATTAGCTTAAATGTAAAACGGAATGCTTTGTGTATATACATGCATATATTTATTTTTCACTTTAATTCTTGCATTTTGTAGACAAAGTGGAATTTCTTGTTTATATAATTTTGTTATACTATATGCAATATTGTATAGTTATAGTGCGTTTTTACGCGCTTCAAGTCGTCTATCTAACATAGCACGTGCCCTCCGTCTGTGCCTGCCTATGTATTCGTGTGTGCGTGTGTGTGCTTCTTCTTTGCCAACACAAATATTTAGCCGTCTTCTTCAACCACGCCGACCAAACATCGTACATGTACCAAAACTTAAAACAGACTATAGCATTATTTAGTCAAAATCGTGATGTAAAATTATCAGCGACGTAAATTTTATAAGATTTCTTTTAATCCCAAAGAACTATATTATGGTGTTATATTTTAACTAAAGAAATTAATTTCTACTCTTTATATCTCATACATATTTGAAATTATTTTAATTGTTCATAAATTAAACACTCATTTATAAAGTGATTTTCTTATTAGATTTTTTTTTATTATTATTAATAGAAATAAATACATAATTATATAAGTACCAACAAGACAATGAATTCTTATAGGTGGGTGCTTAATCCACATTATAAAAATTTAAGTAAGCATTAAAAAATGACAACAATATTTATACAAAATCAGCACATTTCACAAAATAATTTTTTTTATACCCTTATAGAATGAGCAACTTATTTTTTGTTTATATTTAATCATTAATCTGAAGTTTTGTGTTATATATCTAATATATACATATACAAACTATAAAGAAGTTAATTTTATCATAATTAAATAAAAATAAAAACGAATATCGATAATGTATTATCCATGATATTATAGATCTATGATGGTGATGGTCAAACAACAAAGCTTATTTAGAAGTCTTTATTTTTAGTTGTGTGCATTTCTTTAATCAATATATGTTTTACGTTGCAGTAGTTTGTAAATAAATTTGATAAAAAAAAATAGTGTAGGACTTGAAATTAAAACCACGTTTATAAAAACTTAAATACATATTATATAGACCATGTAACAACGCATGTGCTTTTTCCATTAAACACAAAATGGGATTTCCAAAACTGATGACAATTTTACCTTAAATGTCAATGTGACCCCATAAGAGAATGTGAAAATACTGTCTATAGATGCGTGACAACTCCGATTTCTGACGTCAAAAACAGGCCAAAATAAGTATAAAAATGTTGTGCGGGTTGCATATATCGAAGTTTGCTACTGCCAATGTTATTTATGTAAATAAGTCCCATCAAGTGTTTTGTGATGTAAACAAAATACTAATATTGTCTTCTTGCCTTTAAGAACCCCATAAGCTTGGTTAAAGTTAATATTTAAAATAGTAACACGTGGAAGCATCTAGATGGGAAAATACTGTAGCATATGAAGAGAGAGAATAATATTTGTTACTTGTATAATATGGTTAATATGTGTTGTAGAGTGCATATGCGCTAGTTAAATATTATATTATTAACAAAATATTATGTTTAAATTTTCTTAGAAATAACGATATATACAAAATTATTTTATATCGTTTGAATTAAAAATGTCTTACTTTTTGCTACTTTAATTTGTATGACACACTGTATTTAAATTAAAGAGATGAAGAAAAACATTATATCGTAACATATATATGCTATAGCTGCAACATATACGTTATGCAGTAATGAACGAGCATACTCAACTGATGTATAAACTGTAATTTTATTTGATGCGATTAATTACAAAAAATGTTTACATATTAAATTTTTACATTAGCCTATTTACTATTTCCTAGTTTTTACGCAATTAAAAGCTATTTGCAGTATAACATTTTTAAAATACTATTACCAACAACAATATTTCGAAATTAATATACTTTTCGTAAATAAACTATGTCCAAATGTTGATAAAATAATTGTAACTAATCAAAGTACTCGTCCCATACAATAACTTTGAAATTATAATATGTTTTGAAAGTCCAATCGTTAATTAATTCAATCATTAAAAATTGTTCTCATAGGATTTTTTTTACTTTGTGATCTCTCTCATTTTATTAAGACAATTAGATTTAAAACTGAACTTGTGTGTCACAAATTTTAATCCTTTTAAGTCATTTTAATTTATATGTTCTTGTCATCTGAAAAACAAAAAATTAAAATTGCAAATTATATTTTGTTATTTTAATTGTGATTATATTATTCATTAAAGGCAAATGGAGGCTATCGGTTTAAAAAAGAAAATTAACACGTAAAAATGTGTCTATAGTATTCCTCATCTAAATATAATTATCCGGAATCGGTGCAGTAGTTTTCTCAAAAAAAAAAAAAAAAAAAAAAAAAAAAAAAAAAAAAAAAAAAATCTCCGTAACCCGTAATGTTAAATTAAGGGACCTTTAGCTTTTCCCGCGCGCTATAACGATAAGCTCCATTAATAGAAGTACAAAATATTCAATTGTATATGCATATATATATATAATATATATATATAAAAAAAAAAAAAAAAAAAAAAGAATGTCGCTTTGCTTTAACATAGCATTTAACCTAAATGATACACATAAGAGCATCATAAATGCTGGCAAAATTTACCTGCTTTTTTTTTCTTTTGGTATTCTTACCTAACCTTCACTACAATGTATCACGTAAATGTGACTTGCTTTAGTGTGTAATTATTAAAGTATAAAAATAGGTGGTGACTCTTTTTCAAACAAGCCCAAGTAGGCTTCTTGCCACAGCACAATAACATCACATCACAAACCGTAGGCGAAACGAAGATATATAATTGAGAACCGGATGATGTACAAAATAAGTCACGTTAAAAATATTTTATAATAATATACATGTAATAATCTTTTTTACTATATGAGCTTTAAGGTTATATCACATAGATTCTTGTCACAATGAATCATATAATTACTATAAAAATATTTGAATTTTTAGGTCATTCACTATAATTGCATATTCTAATGCTTATGTAGTTTAAAAAATTCGTCTATTTATTTCTTTAATAAAATTTTTAATTTAAAAATAAGAGTGCAAAAAACTGAATAAAAAAAATTATGCATGTATGTATATTATGTGTGTGTGTGTGTTTATCATAATGTAAACCACTCTTATGCGTTTAGATAAATTTTCAGTTTTTCCGTATTTAACGTATTTTATGCAGTGTGGTTTAAAATATTATGTCTTTATTTAACATTAATATAATACTTTTTCAGATTTTTTTTCAAAAAATTGTATCTAAGCTAAAATGATTTCAAAATTATCTAATTTATGTAATTTTGTGTGTTACAGTGCAAGCACCAACAGTGCAACTTAAACGTGACGTCCAAGTGAGAGAAAAAGAGCGTCTAAGACTTGTGTGCAAGTTCGATGGCGTTCCTCTGCCCCACATCGAGTGGTATCGAAAGGGTCGCCGAGTGGAACCAACTAATAAAAGAGCAAGAATCAGAATTACCTTTAAGAAGTAAGCTTATACATGTCATATTATTGACAAGTTTGATATAGGGAATTTATAGAGACTAATTTATTGAATTAATATTCTTCAAAAACAATAGCACGAAAATTTGCGTCTAATTCAAAAATACAAAACTATTACAAATTCAAAATTCAAATTCAAAATTCAAATTCAATATTCAAATTTAAAATTTAAATTCAAAATTTAAATTCAAAATTCAAATTTTAAATAATTTATTCTTCCCATCTTCTACAATAAAAATCATAGCTATACAAGACTCTGCTCTCAAGATTCTTATATACACTCCATACTGAACGATCTATATTACAGTAATACTGTATACAAAATATCAAATCTCTGGAAGCTAAAATTTAATATTAAATCACCAATTAACTCAACAATTAGAATATTTGTTCGCAAGCTGTATATTTAATAGGAAGAAAATAAATAATGCCATAAATTTACAACTTTTTCAGATCATGAACGTATTGGCTTATATTAGAAGTCTATGAAGTCTTCAGTTTATAATGCGCAACGGTAACACTTGCTTACATTTTTTGTATGCTTTTCTATTGTATAATTCTAACGTGAAAATTAAAAAAATATAAACATATAGCTACTTTGCAGTATAGATAATATATTGATGTTTAAGGAAATGCAGGTTTATTTGGCATGTGCGTTAAATATGTTAAATAATATTTTACAAGAAAAGATATGAATACTTTACGAAGTAACAACCATTTCAATAAAAAGTTCTGCGTTCGTTTAATTTAAAGGCATACCCAACCCGAGAACATGTCTTATATTAAATTACCACAAAAACATGTAAAATAAGTACATAAAATTTAACAAATTGTTGTTTTATTTTATATAAAAATACTAATAATAAAACGAACGTTTTAATAAATATGTTACAAGACTGTGGAAGCTTAATTAGAATCAGTAATCACAAAAACAAGACTAATTTACTTTAAAAAAAAGTAATAGTTTCGTGACGTCAATGTTCATTTTAAATTAAAAGATACCGCATAGAAGGTATTTTTGAGGGTCGTTTAAAATTTAAATTAAAAAAAAAAAAGAAGAGTTAATTTCCTTACATAAATTTATTTAAAAAAAACTAATAAATAAAAACCCGCATGGAAAAAAATATATTTCATTGCTCTATCGCAATTTTTAATTAGCACATTTCCATTCAAATAAAGAGAAATTAGGGTAATTTTAAATTTGCAATTATTTTTAATCTCTTTTAATCAAGGAAAAGTTATTAGGTAGCTGATGATTATTTCCAGTATGGTGGGTGAAAAGTTGTGAGAATATTTAAAGAGGAGTGAGGGAGTAGGGTGGGGTGAAGTGGGGGTACACCAACTGGCAACCCCAGTGGAACCCCCTCCTGGTCGCGCCCGCCACCATTTGCTTCTCAACTACTGTCTGGACCCGAAATAAACCGCAGCTCCGCGAGAAACGAGTAGCGCATAAGACGTCGTCGTATCTTCTCCCTTCTTTATACCTTTACACACTTTCCCCTTCCATCACAAACCAAAATGAATCAAAACTCTTTAAGAAACTAATTAATTTTCAACTATATTACATACTAAAATTATACCATCAAGATTTTTATACGTGTGTGTGTGTGTGTGTGTGTGTGTGTGTATATATATATAATATATATATATATATATATATATATATATATATATATATATATATATATATATATATATATATATATATTATAATTTGAAAAACACATATTGAAATATGAAACTTTACCCATAATTGAGCATTCTGGAACAGAATGACCCTTTCATCATAAAAATTATTCAAGGGATTAAAAATAGTTATATTTAAAATTCTCATAAAATGACATTATAATTTACATTTAAGAATAAGTAGAAGTTACATACTACTATACTAAAAAAAATAAAAATAAAAAATAAAACGAGTTAATCATAATAAAGGTCAATAAATATTCTAGACATTGCTCTTACTAAGAACACACATGACGGTCGCCTCTTTGTCTCTGAAAAGCTGATTCCCCTCTCATGTAATATTACTTGGTGTGGCCTCGCGAATAGTATGTAAGTTAGCGAGTGAAAAACGTCTCGACTCGCCTTTTGCCGATCTGTGCATATAGTATAATATATAGAGAAGCACGTTAAGTCTGGGTCCCGCGCCAGATCACATAACCTCGCGTCTGTCTCTATCAATCTTGTAAGAAAAACACGATCATGAAAGAATAAATTATTATGTTACATTATGTATAATGTAAATAAGCATAAAGCATATGAAAACAGTATAGAAAAAAGTTTTAATTTCATCATTATTATTTTTATTTTTATATTCTCTAGTTAAAAAAAAAAGAGAGAATTTTGTCGATTGTTTGAATGAATGAAAAAGTAAAGACGACTTACTTGCCACCATCTTATATAAAAATAGCGCACTTACTTTTTCTTTGCCATAGCCTTTCCTTATAAATAGATCTTAGGTTAGGTCTAGAAGTAAAAGAGTGTGAGAGAGGTTTGTGTGTAGCAAAAATGTTCCACGGTCTCTGAACATCAAACATTAAATAACGTACAGTATAATCGCACGCATCATAAAATTTCCATAACTCCTACGCGTTATGCAGCCAGTTGCACCGCTTGGTCGTAAAAATTGCCTATATTGTACGGCGCTCTTTTCAAAATCTCTCATTACTTAAAAAACTCGAAAAATAACTTATTAAGTATATACTGGACTTATTAAGTATTTTAATGCATTTTTTCTAAATTATACAAGAAACTTTGTGTTCTTAAAAATATTATAATTAATTTGTATAAATGAGTAACAAGTTTTTTTTAATTATTTAAATTTAAAATTTTGAAATGAAGAATTATCTTAAAGTACATATTTTTACCACATAGTAAGAAATATTGTCATTGATACTACGAGAGAGAGAGAGAGAGAGAGGAAGATTTTTTTATTTACTTTCCACAATATACTGTAGTAAACAATATTTTATGATAAAATTGTCATCGTATTTGTTTTTGAGGTAATAACATTTGTTCTTGATATTTTGCAGAAGGCGATCTACATTGGCGATACACAAAGTATCGCAGAATGACGCGGGCAAGTACGAGTGTCGCGCCGTGTCTGCGACAGACGAGAAAGCATGCACGTCAACACAAGTCACTGTCACAGCGGCAGTGGAACCTCCACACATTGGAGCTACAAATAACGACAATGGTAAGTTAGTTAATAACTTTTCTTTCATGACGAGGGACACTTTCCAACACCAAATTTACGTCAGTGCGTGGTGGTCTAGACCAAAAGAGAATTAACCTCTCTTCACTATGTGTTTCTTGCTATATAAAATATGACACGGGCATGGATTTAAAGATTAAACCTATTTTGATTTCATTAGAATTTTAATAAATACATTTTAACAATTCAAGAGATTCTTAAAAATTAAACAATAAAACCATATTGTAGAGATGTAGGTTTTCACGGTTCGATAAATGGCGTGAGACATTGCTAGTGTCGTAGGCTCTACTGGATAACCGTGGCGGGTGTTGTTCTTCTTCTGTTCACGACATTTTGCGTCCGATGTTGGGCGCATCTTCAGGTGTATAACAACCATATTGTTTATTATTTTTTTTAACTATAAAAATTTATATATAACCCTTCTACCATTAATTATATTTAAAGACATATATATTACAATTCGTTAAAGAAATGTTTTGTGACATTTTCTTTTTCAAAGCTATTAGAACAAAGAATAATGTTAGTTTATATATTTTTCTGTATAACAATTAATCATAAACTGAAACAATGGCGTCACATTAGTAAATAAACTTATACAATGAACTTGGACTAAATTTAATACAAATAAAAATAATGTAATAATAATAAATATTTTAATACAAATAATTAATTAATCATTACTATACTTGTCAACTGCTCTTTTTTTCCGTCATCATTGAACTAAATTAAAAGAGCAAGTCGATAATTGATTAAGTTTAAGGGTAAAAGTTGCCAGCATCAAATATACTGCCAAGATTTTGCATGTGACCTATAAGACATGAATATGCAGTGCATTTGCATGGTGGATGAACAGGCGGTGTACAATTTTGAATGCCAAACATTCTCTCTCTCTCTCTCTCTCTCTCATCTCTCTCTCTCTCTCTCTCTCTCTCCTACAGCTTCTTTTTACAAAATTAGCTAATAAAAAGAGTAAAAAAATAGAGGGAAAAAAAATACTAAAGAGCAACATTTTCTCGGAATAATCAAGTGACTCACGTCGAAAAATTTATTGGTTCATGCTATAAATATAATCTTAAGTGGAAACATTTTTGAAATATATATATATATATATATATATATATTATATATATATAAATAAATAAAAAAAATATATTATATTATATGATATTTGCTTGACTCATGTATTATAAATAATGAAGTACTGTACATAACTATGTAATACTTTTTATAAAAATTGCACTGCAAATTATGAGTTTGAGAGAAAGTGTATAGCTTTAAATAAAATATAATATTAAGAGAGATAGAGAGAGAGGGAGAGAGTATTAGCGTAGAAGAAGTTGACATGTTTATAAGGTAGACAAGAATTAATTTGGGTTGTTTCATTAAGAGTTTACAGAAGGTCTTAAGACAGTGAATAATTTTCAAGTGTTAAAGTCTGGCAGGCTTTGTAAAAGTTCTCTCTCTCTCTCTCTCTCTCTCTCTCTCTCTCTCTCTCTCTCTCTCTCTCTCTCTCTCTCTCATCCATGAGTCACATTCAAGTATCCAAGCACCTGCTCGCGGGTATATAGTCTGGGATCGTCTCGCAAAACTCATATGTATACTGGTCTAATCTTAGTGGGTGCTGCTTTCTAATATAAACTATACGATTGGTCATCAAATAATGATGTGAGACAAATGATTTTAGAAGCACCTGTTCATAATTATCTTGTTTATTATTTTTGACTTCCACTATAGCAAAAAGGCTTATAGAGTCCATTTAATAAAATTTACGGTAATATTTAACATTAACTATTTTTTATTTTTCATATTTATATTAATAAAATTCTTATGGCTACTCTAGGAAAAAGCTAGTGAAATATAATTTTTGAATGCTAATAAGATTTTGGATTCTGAATATTTTATGATTAATAATTATTGAGCTCTAAGCTCAAAGATTTTTTAACCTATCATATATAGAAAATTATCATCACCAAAAGCCAAAAGAATGATTGATTATAAACATAGCCATGATTGATAAAATATTGAAATACTGAAAATAATATAGCAATAAATAAATAGTAATAATAATAATAATAATAATAAACGAAGTTATAAATTAAATAATTAAATGCTAATTTTGGGCAAAGTAAAAAATAAAAATAAAAAAGTGGTGAAATAGACTTTACTCTGTCTTTATAAAATCTTCTGAAAACTCTTAAAGGCGTAGAACAGATTGAACAAAAAACATGTATAATATCCTAACATACCTAAATATCAACGTTGATTTTGGCCAGAGTCGTTGATTTCTAATTTATTTTCCATTCACAAAATGACAGCTGCGGGTTTGTGACGTCACAGCTCGCCTGTTTCCGCGCGGGTGGACTAGTGAGCTGTAACGTCATAAACCCGCAGCTGTCATTTTTTAAATTGAAAATAAATTAGAAATCAATGACTCCGGCCAAATTAACGTTGATATTTATTGGTATGTTAGGATATTAGGCAAGTGTTCTACGCCTTTAATAAATTATACATAATGACTATACTATAAGAGCCGATGGTTGAGATAAAAAAGTGTTTTTTTAATTAGTTTAGATAGTCATTGTTGTAGAATGAAGGGTATAAAAAACACGTGATGTCAAGACTTGCATTATTGTTGCATTGTTGAATTGTGCGAGCACCTGGCTTGGTTAGTTAGCTACCCAAGTAATGACCAATACAGACAGGAATAACATAAAATACGTTCTTAACTAGTGAATCATAAAACGTAGCTAAAAATCAAACAGCCTATTCCTACAAGTACATGGCAGTGTGTGTGTGAGTGTACTATGAATAATAAAGCAAAAAATACATTTACTAGCATGTATCTGAGGTTAAAATGGAAAAGTTCGTATAGTATTCTTGAGCTTCACTAACTTTGATTTTAGTCTTACTAGTTCCTTACTTTAATTTTTTATTTTATGTGCCACTTAAATAATTCTAATTAAATATTTAAAAATTAATTTTAAGAAATAGCAGTTATTTAAAAAAAAAAAAAAAACAACTTGAATTATTAAATTTCATTCTTGAAAAGGGTAATTCATAAACACTTGTCTTTATGGTTAGTATTTTTTTCTTTCTTCTTTTTAACTGAACAATTTGTCACTACGTTAAATATAAAAAAGTATTCTGCAAAAAAATAATGACAAATAAAACAGCAAGAGTCTTTTACTCTTATAAAAAATAGACATCTGTCTTTCAAAAATCCACCCATCCAAATACACATTTTTTTTCCAAAGATCTAAACGTATATATAACTATATAAAAAGAATATAGAAAAGAAAAAAGAGCCAAGCTACATCTATACTAACTGGCATACGATGTTTTTTTTTTGTTTTTTTTAATTTTATTTTTTGGTTTATATTTACTTTGAGACTAAGAAGTGACGTCATTGTTGGGAAGAAGAGGGAGAATTTTGTCTGGTTTAGAGGGTCAGGGTCAATATATAGAACAAGTAGTATAGTAAAGGTATTTACACTACATTTCAAATAATATACTTAAAATCATGTGTGTAGTATAGAAGGTATAAAGGTATATATAGTATTTTACGTACTTGAAGTAATCGTATGATAAAAGAATAGAATGATGCTCTCCTCTCCCTTCTCTCTCTCTCTCTCTCTCTCTCTCTCTCTCTCTCTCTCTCTCTCTCTCTCTCTCTCTATAAATATATTCTTTAACCACACAACGCACGCGGCTCCTAGGAAAACGTAATGAGCTATTATACAACAAGAAGAGAAGAAGATACTGCAACAACATCCCAGCCAAGTAGGCCGCCACTTAACTTACGTTACCCCTGCATACATAAGTTGTTAGGCAACCTGCTTTGCTTATATACTTAAAAAGTTGCATATCTGTCAGGCTGATAACGTTTTTGAGAAAATAATATAATACGATATTTATAATATAATTACACAGTATATATTATTACTATAAAAATGGCATAGAATTCCAAGTATAAAAAATTTCTTAGTTTTAAAATTAGTTTAAAGCTGGTAGACTGTAAGCTGCAACAGTAAAATAAACAAACATTACAAGTGTTTTATCAAGAGATAAATTTTGTTATAATCAATTTCAAGAAACCGAAATTATCAGAGTAAGTTTGTTTACATGCAAATTTTATTCCTTTTTTTTATTTAGTTTTTGCTAATTTATGTGTAATAATAATATAGTATAATATAAGTTGCATGAAAATTAAATAATATGAAATTATTTTATCTCTTTAATTACAATTATATAATTTAAACGCATAATTAAAAAAAAACTTGCATGATTGTAATGAAAATAAAAATAATTCAAAGAGATGCAGAGATAGTTAGAGAGAGAGAGAGAAAAGAGAGAGAGAGAGAGAGAGAGAGAGAGAGAGAGAGAGAGAGAGAGAGAGAGAAGCAATGCACAATTTAAACTTTGATATAATTTATTATTAATATTAAATTACAGCTTATGAAACTAACATTGAAACTATACGTTGAAATTACTGTAGAATTTTACAGACGTGTACGTGTATGTCATGTTGTCACGTTGTTTACATTTTTTTTTTAGCCATCCTTAATAATTTAGTATGTAAAACGATATATGCAGCAATAAATAAAATTGTTTTTGTTGATATTATGTTTCAGCTACGACACATTGGCCGTGGATGGACGCGCCCGTGCCCGATTAGCTCGTATTGTCTCAATGGTGGGACTTGTCGCTACTACGAGGCGGTGGGAGAACTCGTGTGCGAGTGAGTATAATCATCAATCTTTGTCACAACAATAACACACAAATGCGCGCCTAAACATTTTTTATCACTATTATTTAAGCTATTTTATTTTATGGTTGTTATACAATAGGACGCAAAAGCTCTCTCTACTATACTCTCTCTAGTTATATTTCTTATAGCCATGCAAATGAGAAGGCATTTTTTTTTATCATAATATTGTTCTTGTGTTTTTTTTTCCTCTTATATTAAGGAATCATAAGAAAAATATAAGATACTAACTTGCTGTTTAAACATTTTTAGGTGCTATCTGCTAAATAATTTTACTAATTTTGTTGCGGGTACAGAAAGTATGTTTGAATTCACAAACTGAAGTTCATGCCATTTCTCACGATCAAAATTAACACAACGAAAGTCATAAACGTAATAGTTTGTTTAAACATTAATAATGCACTTTATTATATACTAATTACATTATATATAATTTCTTTCTTTCTTTTCTTTCTTTCTTTCTTTCTTTCTTTCTTTCTTTCTTTCTTTCTTTCTTTCTTTCTTCTTTCTTTCTTTCTTTCTTTCTTTCTTTCTTTCTTTCTTTCTTTCTTTCTTTCTTTCTTTCTTTCTTTCTTTCTTTCTTCTTTCTTTCTTTCTTTCTTTCTTTCTTTCTTTCTTTCTTTCCTTTCTTTCTTTCTTTCTTTCTTTCTTTCTTTCTTTCTTCTTCTTTCTTTCTTCTTTCTTTCTTTCTTTCTTTCTTTCTTTCTTTCTCTTCTTCTCTTCTTTCTTTCTTTCTTTCTTTCTTTCTTTCTTTCTTTCTTTCTTTCTTTCTTTCTTCTTCTTTCTTTCTTTCTCTTTCTTTCTTTCTTTTCTTTCTTCTTTCTTTCTTTCTTTCTTTCTTTCTTTCTTTCTTTCTTTCTTTCTTTCTTTCTTTCTTTCTTTCTTCTTTTCTTCTTTCTTCTTCTTTCTTTCTTTCTTTCTTTCTTTCTTTCTTTCTTCTTTCTTCTTTCTTTCTTTCTTTCTTTCTCTTTCTTCTTTCTTTCTTTCTTTCTTTCTTTCTTTCTTTCTTTCTTCTTCCTTCTTTTAATCTGTTTCCCACGTATTTCTTTATACGTCACATATTTTTTGTTAAAAAAAAATGCCATTCAATACACTCTTGAAGATATGTTTTAATATTTCTCACCACCTTGTCCGCCTTAACTTTGAACATTTAAAAAGCAAAATAAACTTTACAACTTATCATCACACATCGTTTATAGCAACTCCGATCATTTAAAAATAAACTCAAAAACATTCCATTTCAACTTTTTTTTCTTAAAAAAGTATATGTACTTTAATATAAACACTTTAATTTATTACTTAAGTTGTCGTTATTGCGTGCTTATTTTTAAATGCTTAAATATTGATGACATAGATATAGTTGATTTGACCTACTATTTTGCATATATTATAAACTTTATAATATAATGTTATGCCTAGAAGGAAAGTGTACGAGAGTGTTATCGCGGTTATACATTATAATTATAATTACTTCATTAACTTTGCTATATCATACATTTCTATTAAGTACGCTTCAATTGAGGTTGTATAGAAATTAACAACGTAGTAATAAAATTGAATATATGTCTTCATTTGTATTTTTTCCCATCAGGTCACTGAAGAAAATACATTTTAGTAATTAAATAGCTACTGAAAGTGTTAGTTATTCCTATCGTATATATATGCACCAATTGTGTAAATTTTAGGATTAAAAAACATTGTTATGTTATATCATACAAAATCAAATTAAAAATTTGTATGTGTACTTATAATGTTGACTACATAAAAAGATATGTTATTTTAAATGTTTTAGGTGTGCCGAGGGCTACAAGGGTCAACGGTGCGAGAGCAAGGATGTGTACAACAGGGGTAGTATGTATCGGCCTCGGCCATTCTCCTGCAAATTAGGCTATTCCTCGTCCTTCTATTGTTAAAATAAAGAGAAATTAAAAAAAAGCGTTTTCAGAAAAAATAAAAATAAAAAAACGACTCAGGACGTATATATAATAATAATTTACATATAAAAAATATACAAATGCTACAGACCAAATAGGAAAAAAAAAATAGATATAATATTTTTAAGTTGTAATACATTCACAAAGTTTTTTTTTTAATTATTATATTATACATATCATTATTTTTCTCTCGTCCTCTCTCTCTCTCTCTCTCTCTCTCATTCATCGTCATGAAGCATCGTTTGGAAGAAACAAAATAATAATATATATTTTTTAAAAAAATGTGTACATAAAAAAAAATGTTGGAGCTTCTCACTCGCTCACTTTACTCACGCCTAGTCAACTACTGCTACTCTCATGCACTCACAACAAATTAGGCAAGCTGGAGGGGAGGGGGAGGGGGGAACACCAACCTGCTCTCCCCTCCGCCCACCAAGTCAACCTTATTAGGTATGTAATCAACAAGAACTATAATCAAATTAAAAAAAAATTAAAAAAATAAAAATTATTATTTTAATATGATAATAATGATGTAAAATACTTAAATTCAAAATTTTATATCATTGTTATCATATTTATGGAAGAATGTTTAAACTTTTATATTTTTATTTTTTAAGTAAGCCTGAAGGAGAAAAATCAGGGAGGGATTTGTTGTTGTTGTTATTGCTATAGAATAAATAAATAAAAGTTGATGGCGGAGTATACGGAGTGGAGAGGAGGCAGGGGTCACGAAAAGCAGACCAATCAATCAAACTATCCTATATTTGTTGTGAGTACGTCGTCGCAACCGTCTCCTACGCTTTTAGTTAGTTTTTTTTTATTGTTGTTATTTGTTATTGTTTTTTTCTTATTTGACAACGACACTTCGACATTATTTTTGACTTACGACAACGATATTTATCTCTATTATATTTCTACTTTTCCCCCCAGTGTGAAGATAAAACATAGGCAACCCGCTTGCCTGATTTGTTCAAACAGTTGCATATACTTTCAGGATATACTTTGCACGTTTCCTACTACAACATTTATTGTGATGATAAAAATTTGTTGCATTTTTTTTCTCTTTTAACTTTGCATGTAATTTATTTTTGTATATAGTTTGCAAAAATCCTTTTTAAACTGATTTTTAGCATAGAAAATCTAAATAATATTTAGGTTTATTAAAATGAAAATTTATGAAACAAAATCAATTTTTGAAGGATTTTTTGTACATTATTTTTCCTGCACAAATAAACAAACACGTCATTGCAAAACACATTCACTTCTGAATATTGGAACAAACCATTTTTACAGTTGCATTTAAATTTAAACAATTATTAAAAAAGTGAAGTTTCAATCAAAATTGGTTCTATTTAATTCATTAAAAAAAATGTTTTGCTCCATATATTCTAAATAGCTATGCACTAAAGTAATTGCAGTAGTTAGAAGCAAACAGGTGTGTGAGTGTGTGTGTTGTGTTAACACAGCAGCGGGCAGAGGCAAGATGTCTGTGGGCTCGCTACTTCGAGGGGCACGCACGGGAGGTACACGGCACGGTGGAGGCGGCCTGGGGCATCATTCCTCCACCCACCAACACTACCACAACCATCACTCCTCATCTTCCGTGTGTGATGTCTAGCCCTACTGATGCACTTCAATCTACTAGCTGCACTGCCCTCTTGCACTTGTACGTCACATTTACCCTCTCACACATTATTAAAACACATAAAAAAATATATCGTTAAGTACATTTCATGCGATGGATATTTTATCGTTTAAAAATTCAACACTATTCGCACATTACCAGATTTTATTTTCCGAATTGCACTTTTTGCCATTACTCTTTTATAGAAGCCAAAACAATCGATTCAATGCATTTGCTCTTTTATTTAAAAAAAATAACATATAACAAAATATTCATATAGACTTAACTTTAAGACCATTATAATATATAGGCTACATAAGTGTCCATCGCTATAAGAATTAAAAGAAACCTATATATAAATCATGCATTATTGTATAAAAATAGGTTTAAAAAAATTACATTATTTTGTAGAAACTAACACTGTTTCTTTTTAAAACACAGCACATTTTAATATTTTACTGTTCTTACCTTCTGTCTACTATTTCTTACACGCTTTATTTAGTTTTAGAACATCTTCAAACTAATTTTTAAATTTTTAGCCATTTTATATAAACATCTTATTCGGTAAAATTTTTACAAGACGAGATGAAATTTGTTGCTACAATCTAAATTATTTGCATGACGATTTTATTATTTGCAACTGAAATTAAAAAATGAGTTCATCACTTCATAATAATTTTTATCATTTTAGACACATTAATATTGTTCATGCTAACAGTTCCTGACCTTTTTCCTTTCAGTGTCCTCGTGGCAGATCAGCTAATTTCCTCCTTTTTTTTCCTCCCAAATCAAATCACCCTATGTTGTTTTTGCAAAAGAAAAAAAATATATAGATCAGTCACATTAGCGCAGCTAATTGATACAAAATAGAAGCCTATATTCAATGTCTATATTATAGTTTTATTTTTGGAGGTATGAGGGTCTTATACAAAAATATTTCAACTCTGAAAAGCACTTCACATTTAAAAACTACTTTATAGAGTTCATAAAAAGCAATTCCTGTACTCTATTAATTGATAAAATTTGAAATTATTTCATAAGTAAAAAAAAATAATAATAAAAAAAAAAAGACAGGGATTGCTTTGACACTTGCACCTCTAAACCTGCACGTGGCATGATAATTTTTGCCCGTTTGAAAACGCACATTTTCAAGAACTTTTACTCCTTTTCTCTCTCTAAGTCTCTCTCTTTCTATTTCTCTCTATATGTGTCTCGGTGTTTGTAGCTGTGTATACCAAATGTTAAATTTAACGTGTACGTAGCCTATATCTGTGTGTAGAAAATACTTCATAGAAGACAATATAGTAGTGACTTAAAAGACATAAATATACTTAGAATATACAGTATATATAGAAGAAATACCCGCCGTTGTTAAATTATTTTAACTTATTATATAAAAATGTTAGCCTAAAAAGTATTAACTTTATAATAGAATATTTTAAATTTTTATTCACATAAAATATATTACAATAAAAGTATTATATTGAAAAAATATATAAATATATTAATCTTTCAAATTCAATTAAAGTAATCATCTCGTTGTTACAATTATAGAGGCTATATTATATAGTGTCACAGTATTTAATAAATGTAGATAAAAAGATCGTAAAAATGCTTTAAAAATAATATAAATATAATATAATAGTAACTATAAAATTACTATATAGCATTAAATTGTGTGTTAAAATCAAAAAGTATAATAGTTTGCTTCGATATTATATAGTTAATAAGTAAGGCTATTGTACACAAAGGGAAGAAACACAACAACGTGCCATGTATGACAGTTTTTATTATAAAAGTATTATAACTCAATTATGTCATATATTTTTGCGAATTCCAATTTCCAAATAAATATAAATAAAAATATATATATCCCTCCCCCCTCATCATCTTTTGTTATTATGGTGATTTTAACGCGGTGTCGGGACTTATTTCTAATTGACCAAGTGGGTGACGGACTTAAACATTTTTGTGGCTTTTTTGTTGATTGGCACTTTGGCACCCCCTGCCATATATATGGGCTGTCGCTGCTTTTCACCCCCCTCCCTCCTCAACTCCCTTGCCCTGCATCTCCTCAGGGCTTAAGGCTAACTGGCTGAGATTTTATTTATTTATTATTATATTATCATTTTTACTGCCGGGGCTGTTGTTTAGTGAGATTAACGCTAGTGTTTATTATTATATTATTATTTATTGAAATGATTTTTTTTATATATTATTATTATTTTCATTATTATTATGCCTGTATTATTTATTATGGTAGTGATGCAATGCTCTATATCTCATCCTTTGCCCACCTGCACCTTTTGCCCCTTGCTTCCCCCCTGGCAGAGAGGCGGAGGACTTCATGTTGCGGAGCTCCTCTGCGTCGTGAGGGTGGCGGAGCGGAGCATGGGAGTCGCAGACGTCACGGCGGCGCAGCTGGATGTTCGTGTGCTCCAAGACGACTTCGAGGTGCGGAGACAGCCTGGTTACAAACAAGATCATGGTCTAACAGACGTAGGCAATCATCTGCAGCTTCATGGGGAAGAGTATCCTAGCCCGGCGCTTACGGAGACTCCTAGGTAAATCTTTAATACTCCTTCAACAATTGTCATCACGGAACGTACGTTCAAACGTTCAACTTTTTTCTTTTTCTTTTTAATAATTAACGTCTTCTTTTTCTTCTTTTTTTTTGTGTGTGGAGAAAAATCAGGTATACAACCTGTCAATTTAACCGAACTGTTTCACAGTACAGTCATGCACTTACAATTTAATAACAGTAGACGCATCACATTACAAATCAGTTTAAATCAGTGCAGGAAGTAAGTGCATAAGTTATATGTAACTATAATATTTTAATTAAAGTTTTTAATTCAGTTACTCTAAATTTGATTTAATGTTTCAAAACCATTTTATTTACATTTAATATAGTTAATAATAGCATATTATTTATTATTTATAGCATTTAATAAAAAATGTATAATATTCTTCTTCTTCGCTCTTTTTAGTGTAATTATGGCGTGAAGCATAATATATTAAATATACTGGTAGAAGTTTTTCAATGAGAATGATAAAAAAAAAATTACCTCTTAGTAAAGCAATAAAAGTTCCAAAAGTTACACATTGAAAATCAAGATTAAAATTTATTTGAATTCATTTTAAATTTAAAGTTTTTAAAATAAAAAAAAAACTATTTTCTATAACCATAAAATTTGAAAAATTATTTGAATATGTTTGATTTCTAGGTTTGAGAGGATGTCCCACTATCGCCGGGCTGGTCAACAAAATAATGAAAATCAAAGTATGCGAATGAAATGAAATGAACATGATATAAACATCGAATTATCTGCCTCCGTTAAATATATCCCCTGCTCCGCCAAAAAAAAAACAAAAAAAAAAAAAAAGAAAGAAAAGAAAAGAAACACACAACTTTTGGAAGATTAATTGTGATGCAAACAAAATATCGCTCCATTTTAAGCGCAAAGACACAAAAAAAAAAAAAAATTATACATAATTTTGTTTAAGACACCATTTTTTTTCTATGCATACCAAAGACTATACAGCTATAAAAATTATTATTATTTAATTTTTTAATTGGACATTTTTTTTTTCTTTATTTGTTTATTCTTATGTGCCATGACGAGTGATAGGCAGGAAAAAAAATCCGATGCAACATTGATGAACATAATAAGGAGTGCAAGATGGGTATAGAAAGTGATACTGTAAAGAAAAAGTATAAATGAGAAATATATATTAATATATATTATAAAAAAATGCTTACTATTGTGACCTCGTAATATAAATGATGTTAAAAAAAAACTTAAATAATAATAATAATAAAAATATATATATAGTAAATATATTATAAATATAGAATATAAATATATTAATAAATGTATCTTTACATTGTTATTTGTTAATTTATTGTTTGTCATATACTATGTGTAAAAAAAAAAAAAAAAAAAAAATAGCAACGCCTACATTAAGTGACAAAAAAAATAGTTTCGTGATTTTTATTTTATCTTAGTTTAATATCCATCACTGTCTGGTATTTAAAGAAAAAAAATACTAAATTATTAAAATTACTGGATTTTGCAACATTTTAACAACAGAAATTTAGCTCTCATATTTTGAGGAGGCGCAAAATCTCTTTAAAAAAGATAAAAAAATCTAATAAAACGTGACGACACTTTTGATTGTAATTAAAAAAGTGAATATATATATATATATATATATATATATATATATATATATATATATATATATATATAGTATATAAAATTCCTTTGTAAATAGGGACCACATAATTACGAGAGCATTATCAAAAATTATTTATCATACAAAAAACAAGTAATATTATGTGTTCAGCATTAAAACATTTGTCTCTTTAGTGAAAATAATTTTAAACGTTTGTATAAATTATGTAAAATGTAAATATTAAAAAAAAAAAAAAAAAAAAAAAAATGGCAACTAAAAATATTGTTTGATACCCTCCACTTCAGGCAGTCTCAAATTTGATTTATTGGCACCTATTTTAGAATTTTTATTTTAATTTTAATAATATGTATATAAATAAAATATAAATTCTACTGAATCAAGAACTTGTTTTTCCTTGTTACATTATTATATATATTAATATTATATATATATATATATATATATATTATTTCAAGACTACAACACAAATCTAAGCAAATATGGGACTGCAACATTCCTTTAAGCTTTTACCTTTTATATATATTTTAATATTTTAGAAACTTCATAAACAGAGAGTCAATGTTTTAATTTTTCAAAAAGTGATGGATATTATGAATGAGTTAAAATAATATCATTTAGCAGAGATAAGTATAATTCCACACATCACATGAAAATTTTAATTTTAAAAAATCCACTTTAGTCTCATATTATTTTCGTGGGTCTGTTAATGTAAACATTATTATTATTACTATTTGTTTGTTTTTTTTAAGTAAGAAAAACTAACAATTTTATGACTTGAAATATAATAGTTATTGAATTATTTAAAAAGAAATCAATACAAGTCATTTAGTCCATTCTTTTTTATATATTTTTGAATTAATAACTTAATTGTTGTTTTTTTCTCCATTTTCAATATTGAAACACCAAAATAGGCATAATAATAACAATAATAATAAAAAGATAAAAAAAAAAGCGGAAACTAAAATTTTGAGACTTTAGAGGACTTTTTAATCTAACTTATGTATGTGTCATTGCAGACCCAAAAAAAAATAATGAGGCTTCATAATAAGTTATTTGTTTGTTTGTTTTATTGTTATTTGTTATTGAGTGTGAGTATGAGGGAGGATTTTAATGTGATGTAATGATGGGTCTGTATTGCACAACAATTATTAGAAAAGAAAAAAAATACAACGATTTTATTTTTGCATTTAAAAAAAAAGTAATAATTATGTACATTTTATCCACTATAGTTAAAAAAATCTATAACTTTTACGAAAAAATAACACTTTTTTTTTCTTGACTTTTAATAAGTTCCTTTTGCCCAATGTCACGCATAATAATGAAAAATATTTCTTAACACTATTAAAATATAGATAAAAATAAATAACCTTCAAATTGTGTTGGATGTAAATATGCAAATAGTTCTATTGATATTAGATTGTAAACATACGAAATATTATAACAATATTTAACTGTGTTCCTTTTCAATTATGTTATATTTTATTTTTTAAAAATATAATTTTGCTCTCTTCAGTATTTCACTGTAATTAAACTTTGCTATTAATATTTTTTTCTCACAATTTAGATTATATATATATATATATATATATATATATATATATATATATATATATATATATATATATATATATATATATATATATATATATATATATATATATATATATATAAAAAAAATAATATATATAGTGTTGTCCAAAATGTTTTAGAAGAACTTCATAAAAAAATTAATGTACTATTATGTCATTTTAAAGAAAAATTAGGCCTTTACCATTTTTTCTTCTTTTGATAATTTATTACACACAAATATCTTTTCAGTGAAATCAAATAAATAAATAAATGTATGTGTAAAGCTGGAAAAAAATATACAATTGAAAAATTACTCCTTTAAGTGCATTTTCATTTCTATCATAAAATACAGTTAAAGGAATAGACCGGAGAAAAACATAAGCATTTATATCACAAAACACTTGATGGGATTTACATAAATAACTTTAGTTTGTCTCAAAACCCAACAGTAGCCCCGTAGCAGTGACCAGAAATTTCAATTTATGCAACCCGCACAACAATTTCATACTAATTTTTGCATGTTTCTGACATCATAAACATGAATTGCCATGCAAATTGCATACTTTCCAGTTTTTTCACGCTCTTTTGAGGGGCTACATTAACATTATGGTAAAAATTGTCATCAGTTTTGAAGATCCCATTTCGTGTTTATTTATTAAAAAGCACATGTTGTTTTATGTGGTCTATGACTTTAATGAACTTTATAAGTTGCACATATCAGAATACTGTCTTATGAAACTATAGGCCCTATAGGCCTAATATTATCACTACAGTGTCTAATAATAAATATTTATAATAATGCTTGTTACTAGTGGCAGGGGTAGAGGGGGTAGAAGTGAGGCGGGACATGGCGGGACCTGTCCCGCCATGAGATTTCCAGGCGGGACGAGTCCCACCTAGAAAGAATGGTCCCGGTGACCGTTTTTCTGATAAGAATTGATAAACTTTACTACAAAAGATATCAGAACAAGGAAAGAAAAAAAAAAAAAAAAAAAAAAAAAAAACTAACTGGAAATTTATTACTTTATTTTTCATTATTTTATAAAAATATTATTATGCATTCTGCTTTCTTCTTCTTAATCTACTATACAGTATAACTATTATAGTGTAGAATTATTAATATTATTATTAATTTGTTTGTTAATTTTATGATGATGATTTATATTCATTCATTCAAGCAAGCAAAAAATAAATACTTTTTTTTTTATAAACTATAAATAGCACAATAATATATAATAGTGAAATTAGAACCAGTTTCAATTTAACTAAACTTTAAAAAGACGAAGATAATTTAACTGTATAGAGCCTATCCTATTAATAAAACAGAAAAAACCTCTTATTCAATAAAGTTCAAAAGTTGTTGAGGTGCGATTCGTCATAGGCCTAAATATCATAATAAGCGGACAGATCCAAGTTTCTCAGCCGGTGCTCCGTAGGCAAATTCATAAAAAATGATAATTAAACAGCTAGTGTATTATTGTACTTAATTTTGCCCCTAAAAATTATTCTTTAACGTCTTGCCAATTCAATATAAAATGTAAAAGAAAAAAAAAATAGGAAAGTGTAGTTTCAAAATAGCATAATAATAAAAATAATAAAGTTTAATATTTTGAAATAGATTTCACGTCCTTCGTAAAAATGTAAAATCGTCAATTTTATTTTTATTAAATTTTGATAAAAGTGACAAAAAAAAAAAAAAAAAAGAAAGAAAGAAAGAAAGAAAGAAAGAAAGAAAGAAAGAAAGAAAGAAAGAAAGAAAGAAAGAAAGAAAGAAAGAAAGAAAGAAAGAAAGAAAGAAAGAAAGAAAACAATTAGCGCGCGTTGCATAGTATATTTGATTAAAATTTAAGTAATTAATAAAAGAAAAAAGCAAAGTTTAAATATTTTGCCATTTACTATAATATACAACATTTTGAGTGTAAAAAAATAAGATGAGTGTTTGGGGTGCTGCGCAGCCCAAAAAGTTTGAGAAGCCTGCCTTTAGAGTATAGGCTATCTGAGTCTCATTATTAGGAATTTTAAAGCCTGTTGGTGACCTAAACTAGTGCTGTGACGAATTGCACCCCGACATAAAAAATAATAATAATAATACTAAAAATAAAATGTATTACTTTTAATATTGGCATAATTGTTTTCCGGTCACGGGTGGGCCAAATTTTTCTTGTTTTTAAAATAACAGTTTTAGATTCAGCAGAATACGTGCTCTACGCCAAATCTACATGCATATAATTATTTTCCTATTGTTCATTTTTAAAATTTATTCTGAGCTCAATACGAAATGCTACCTAAAATATTGCACCATTTTTCAAAGTATTATTAATTTTAATTTGACCAAAAATTTGATTTGATTTTTCTTTTTTGATTGCCTTGTCTTAAAAGAGGAATTTTAACTCTATTTTCAATAAAGAAGTTAAAAATCAATAAAAAATTAAATATTAAAAGTAAAACACTTCTATTTTGCTTTTGCACCAATTCGTTTTGTGCATTAATTAATGCAAAAAATATAATTCTTTGATATTTAAATCAGAATAATCATATAGTATTAAAGTTTTAGGATGAACAGCAGCAAATATAAATGTTCATTATTAATTAAATGTTGGTGTTGTAGCATAGCATTAATCAAGTTACTACCAAATTTTAATTGCAAAATAGTTAAAATTTCAGTATACTATTAAAAAAATCGCGCCTCCGGCGGTAAGGGGGTTCCACCCCCTTAACCCCCGCAAGGGGCTCCGCCCTCTTGACCCCCTTCAGGGGGGGCTACGCCCCCCTGACCCCCCCACATGGTGCGAGCGATCCGAACAGGTCCCGCCATGAGAATGAAACCACTTCTACCCCTGACTAGTGGTAATATGTAACCAATCAGATGTGTGTGGGAAATTTCCTATATTTTGGCAATGTGGGACCATCCTTTATGCGATTTTTGAGAAAACTACATACTGTGTGAAGAAAGGAGACATATCATAAATAACGCATCTCTAATATCTACTAGAGTCATACTTCTACATATTTTTAAATAATAACAACATAAATAACTCTAAAACTTTTTACCAGCACAAAGCATACATAAATAAATTAATAATTTATAGATACATTTTGTTAAAATTTTAGACATTTGATAACTAGATAGATAAGTAAGATTCAATTGACATAGATCGTACAAGTTCAAATTAACTTTTAAGGCCTTATATAAGATGTTCACACAGGTACTAAACAGGTGAGTGAAGTCTACCTCTATTCAAGTTCAGCTACCTTGAAAACACATTTGAATCTGACTGGCTGACGCTGCAGCATCGGTTTAGTGATTAGCTGGCACTTTTACTCTCCTCTTATTGCACTCTGATATCTCAAAAAGTGTCCGTGATATCACAATCAAAATTTCAGGATTAGTTAAAATTAGCTATGTGCATACCAGATTTCATTGTGGTCTATGAATTGGGAAAATATTTAATTTGCTATGGGATAAGATAGGCGTTTAAGGGCAGGACAGCGGTCGTTTCTTATCGCAATTCTTATCCCACCCCTGCGATAGCGTCCATAAAGTTAGCATTGTCCAAGCTCTTATTGCTGCGCTAAGAAAAGGGGATAAGAATGACGGCTGTCCTAGGCTTTACAGAGAAAATAAACAAACTCACAGCCCAACAATACAAACAATGAAGCAACTATAACTTGAGTTAGAATTATTTCTTTAAGCTGAAATTTTTACTGTAGCTTGCTGAGCCTCAAAGCTTTTATTTTCCTGGATTTCAATCAATTTGGTTACAATTTATTTGTTTTTACCTAATTTACTTCAAATCCAGGAAAACAAAAGCATTGAGACTCACAGTAAGTAAGCTACAGTAAAAATTTCAGCTCCTATAAATAATTCTAACTCAAGTTATAGCTACTTACTTCCTTGCCCCATAAGAAAGCATGTTATCTGCTAGCACTTTGTTTGTATTGTTGAGCCGTGAGTTTGTTTATTTTCTCACTGAACCTACTTTTGCAAGTCTTCTAACCTGCGACTATACCAGTACAATTTAGGTAAAAGATAAAATATGTTGCATTTACAATATATGTCTACATTTTCTGAACCAGACAAATCTATTGATATTGTGAAAATTACAAATGCTTCAGAAAATGGCTATACACAATATCAAACCATGGCAACACTACAATGCAAAACTATAGAACAAAAAATCTTGAACATGAGCCTTTTTTTTTTATATTCAAAATATATCTTAATGTTTTGTCATATCTTAAGAAAAATTATATAGTTTAAAATCACAGATTGATGTTAAACAGTTGAAGTGAACGAACTACACTTTACAAATTTCACTTAAAATGAACGATCTGTGTTTGGCACTTCTACGCGTTTTAACATGAGAACTAGATGGGGGAACTTGGATTTTGTAAAGTGTAGAATGGTCATTTTTTACAAAATTTGTAAAGTGTAGTTTGTTCACTTCAACGGGTAAGCATCAAGATACAATATAACGGCACAAACCAAACTTTAAAAATATGTTATATGGTGTTAAAAAATTAAATTTATAATAGAAAATAGTAGGAGGATAAGAGCATGTTTAATTAAAATTTAATAAAACACAAAGAATGTCTAATTTATATGTAGTTATGACTTGGGATCAAATGTTCTAGCGTACACGAGTGCTAGATATACAGTAAAAATTCGAATTTATGAAGTTTGATTTTACAAATTTCTCGATATTATGAAGTCACTTTTTAGGTCCCAGCCATTGAGTTACATAGGCGTTTCAATGATAATAAACTCGATTTTATGAAATTCGATTTCATGAAGTGGTCATTTTTTGGGTCCCTTGCAATTTCATAAAACTGAGTTTTTATTTTTATTTTTATTTTTTTTTATTTAAATAGATATTAGAAGGATAGGTCAATAAAATATGATATACCTAGTATCTCACGTTCTCACATCACATCAAAGGCAGAAAATTATAAAACAGCATCAGACTTACTCTTGACCTTAGACAAGTATTGTCCTTTACCTAGGACTCATCAGTAAGGCTCAGCAGAGAGCTCTGTACAGCTAGAGATGTAGTGTGAGAATGAAAGATACTAGATATATTGCATTTTATTGACACAGTGTCTATATCCTTCAAACATCGATTTAATTTAAAAAATATATACGTACCACGTCTTGTCTATGCTAGAATATTTGATACCAAGTTCCAAACAATTTTATAAATTAGAGAACCTTTGCATTTTAATAATTTTCAATCCAACATGCTCTAATCTTACTCCCGCTTATTTCTATTTTAAATTTGATTTTTTTATGCATTATTAACATCATATACTATCAGTCGCAATGGTTTGTTCCATCATTTTTTTATAACTTTAAAAATGTACCCACCTGATTTTATTTTATCCCCTTAAATTTACTTGCAAATACAAATAATTCTGCTGAATCTGATCTACTAGCTTTAGGTTTTATAACTTTTACTTTATCATAAAATTTAGAGACATCAGTTTGAAACTTTTGAGCTAAAAATCCATCCCATAGTTTTGTGAGGAAAACTGCTCCTGGTCGGGATACTTGTAATGAGAAACGTAAGGCTGAGTATGACAAGTTGACTATTACCTCGTGGTCCATTTGTTTGACTCCAGTAGCTAGAGGAGCCATGTCACTTACAACTGCATGTGCACCACCTGCCAACAAACAATGGAAACGGAAGTGAAAACCTTAGATTTTGGAAGCTATTTAAAACATTATGCGTGTAACATTTTTTTTTTTAGCAGTAATATCTTTACAGCAATAAGTCTATTTTGTATAATTACAGCCTTGAGCTTGCAAATTTGTGTCCCCCTTTTTTGTGTATTATATCTTTCAATATAACATGCTTTAATTATAATAATCTATTACTTTTCTTTGACGCATTTTATAAACCGTGATGGTTTTCTTCTTAGGTATATGTATATACTATAATAAAAATAGTTGATAGTAAAACACATCTAGATAGTTTAGGAAAAATTGGGGAATGGGAGATAGTAATGAGCTTACACTGATATAGATGCTGTGGTAAAGAAAAATTTCTAACCTAGGTCAAAAAGTGTATGCAAGTGGCTCATTATCCTGTCAGTGTAAGCCAGTGGTATAAAATTATTATTCATTACATTACTATCTGCCATTTCCCAATTTTTCCTAATCTATGTGTTTTACTATCAAATCTCTTTATTACCCATTATTGCATAGTAGATTTTTCATTAATATTTCTAATTACATCTACAGTTACAGTACTTTTATTGCTATACTATAATGTAAAACATGTGAAACACCCATTGTGGTTAACAGCACTTAAGTAAAGGATAGAAATAGTGCAAGAGAAATTAGAGCACTGTGTATTGAATATTAATGCAAAGCGAATTTATCTAATTTTCATAGTAAAAGGGGGGGGGGGGATAAATTTAATTTGAATCTCATTTGTATACTGTACTGTACTGTATTTTATTTCAAATTTAACTCCCTTTAACTATCAAAATTGAATTAATTAATTGCATTAATTTTCAATACACAATGCTCTAATTTCTCTTGCACTATTTTTATACTATACTGTGACATATTATGTACATACCTTTTCCTCCTAGTAAAGATTTGATTTTATCTTGAGTTTCTTGCTCCGTAAAATCACAACCCTCTAATATTGTTGCGCCGTGTACTGGCAGAAAATTACTTCTGTCTATTGCAATCACTAAACCTTGGGGCTTCTGGGAGTCTGAAAATAATAACACAAATAAATATATACTGTACAGTTCCCGAAAGATTTGCATAGGAAACCCGCAACCACACTATGTTATCTAAATCTTTATGAGAAAATGCATCAGCCGCCGCTGCCCCGTTTGGGAACTTTTGTGCAGAGCTGTACATCCTTTTTTTTTTTTTTTTTTTTAAGTAAAAGTGAAATTAATTTTGCAGGAATTTATTTATGTACACTCCTCCCAAATAGATCAGACCACAGCGTTCATATCTCCAAATGTTAAAAATGGAGAAACTTTAACGCAATCGGTCAGATTTATTCGGGACGAGTGTACAGCTCTGGCCAAAAGTTCCCGAACGATTTGCATAGGCAACCCGCAACAACACTATGTTATCTTTATGAGAAAACGCAGCGGCCGCCGCTGCCCCGTTCAGGAACTTTTGGGCAGAGCTGTACATATTTACATAAGGATCAAAATACTGTAATGTTGCAAAAGTAGATTTTATAAGAATCAAATTCAAATTAAATTCATTTAAACAATAGTTTTGATATATGGTATTGGTCCACCCTCTTGTTCTAGAATGAATTTTTTAACATTGCGAGCGCCATAACGTTCAATGTATTTTAAATGGCACAATTTCGCTCACGGACGGGGCTCATTGCTCAGCCCCTGGTAGGTCTATCAACTTCAAACAAACTTCTATGGGGTCACAAGGACGTAATGACCTCAGTCGCAAAATTTCGAAAACCACACGAATAGATGACACACATTGAGAGACCCCCCAACAAAATAATGTGATAACTGAGAGGGTGAGCCAATACTATATTATATAATAAAAATAGTATTTCATGTAGTATATATCTCACCATCACCAGCAGCATTGCATTTTTTCACTAAAACTTGTGACCAGCTTCCAGGAGCAGCTCCGCAGTCAACAACAAACATCCCTGGTGACAAGAATTGAAGACGTTCATCAATTTCCAGCAGCTTGAAAGCACTCCGACATCTGAAATACAATATAAAATAAAGTATACAAATGGTAGAAAACACATAGGAGAACATCAAGAATTTATATATATAAACTAATGGCTATATAGTGGCTAACGCTCTGCTCTACATCATATACATACATACATAATTTATGTATTATCATACCACGTGTACGAGTACATACTTACAAATATAGCAAATTTACATAAATACATACATACATACCTATATTGCTCAACCTGTGCCCATCGAACATAAGGATCAGCAAGCTGCCTAGCCAACCAATCTTGAGAGCTTTTCTTGCGGCCTTTCAGTTTCAATTTATTGTGAGCTTCTTTACTTAAAATGTGACTAAAACTAAATGTTCTAAATTTTACCAAATTAATAGATAAATATTTGAATAACTTGAAGCTGTTTATACTTGCCATACTGTACAAAATATGTACTAAATAATGGTCTTGGAAATTTGTAAACACACAAAACAAGCATGCAAGCACATGCAAGCCGTGCAAGCACTATAACCTACCCACGCCCATTTTCTTACAGCTGGGAATTTATTATTTCGCGCCTAAAGTACCTAAACTCAAATGAAATGACCCGGAAGTGACACAGAAAATACCTTTTATTTTTTCTTTATGATCAGATTTACTTCATCTATTTACTATTATGTATATTTAAAAAAGACATAAATAATTTATTGTTTTTTGTTGTTGTTTTTTATCGATAAAATTTAAAAGTGGGAAATGTTTTGGTCTTTTCCTCCACCACTCTGCACCTTTCTCGAACAGAGCTTTCTTTTGTTGTCATTAAAGCTCATTTTTCTGAGCTAATAGATATAAAAATAGACCTTCCATTCACAAGTCCAATGTGCACTGGTGTTCTGTGTTCTGTGGCAAGGCATCTTTATACAGGCACTTCCGCGAGCGAAAAAATTTGGTAAACAAACTGAGACGTAGTCATGGAGCTTGTTTATAGTCCATAAGAATACATGGAGTTAGACATGGTCATGTTAGTTTTTTGCTTTTTTCTCGAAAAAGTCAAATACGGACCCTACTAAATGCGTACATTTTCGAAATCGTCACAAAATTTTAGATAAAAACCAATAATTTTCACTTTTTAAAAACGGCGGTAACTTCTACTTGAAGCGAGATAAAAACCATGAGCGCATGCGTTTTGAGCAGCTGCTTGAAAGAATGGCGGCAAACAAGGCATGTTTGTTATTGTGTGTCTTCAAGCTGGAAGAAAGTGATTAATTGACAAATGTGTAATAAATTATTGTAAATTTATACTTTGGATATACACTCAATATTTGAGCTACCAGAAAATATGACAAATATTCGAGGTGAGTGAATAAAACGTGGCTCTAGAGCCCGTGAAACATGCAGTTTTTTTTTTTTTTTTTCTTTTTTTTTTTTGCATTTTGTATGTAAAATAAAGTTTTTGATCTTACGGTTTCTATGTGATTGTAAAATTTTAATTCAAATACAACGCATAGCTTGTAATTTAGAGAAGTTTTATTGTATATTCATGTTCGATTTTGTGCCCTAAATTGACGTCTGGCTCAAAAATTGATGCATGTTTCGAACGCGATCGAAAACCATGTTTTTCGATCGCAAAATTTTGCATGAATATATAAATATAACAAAGTGATTCATCCCTTTTTCAGATTTAGTTGACCTTCGGCAGCAAGTGTTCTTGCCGAGTCTCCACAAATAAAACAGGATCTGTCACTAATTTCTGGCCAGAGTACCATGTTACCGACTGTACCATGAATGCACCATCACTCATCATGTGCCATCATCATCAATCACTGCTACTGTGTGCTACAATAAAAGGTATATATAACAGGAACATTTTTTTTTTTTTTGGTAGATTACATTAAAATGCAGATACGTATGGCAATTTGCATTAAAATTAGAAATTATATTAAAAATTGTACATTATTTTTTATAATACCACACAGCTATTTAATTGGTCTAAATATACAGCTTGTCATACTTCACAACAGCCTGTAGAGAAACTGGAAACTCAAGGCAGGCTGAACGGTATACAGCTGTACTTTATTTATGTATGTACGATGCCTCCAGAATGCTATGCAATGCATTATAATGGAAACCATTTAAATGTGTATTGAATGTTTTGTGCTCTGACACTTCACGTACATACTTAACAGTTGCTTTAACCTGTACTCTGTCAAGAACACAGGGCTATATGAGTTGGCCTGCCTTGTCACGTCATGTATTTTGTGTGATTCATGTGCTTGGTTTCCAAACAATAGAGCACAACACTACAATACAAGACTACACACAAACTCTATGATATGCTCAAGTAATTTTACTCTTCGATTGATGATGTTACATGACTTAATTGTGTTGACCAAGTACAGGTTGAATTAAACCGGGGTGTGTATGTGAAGTGTCAGAGCACAAAACATTGCTCAATGTTTGAATGTTTACCATGATAATACATTCATATTGCCTTCGGGAGGTACATAAATAATGTTTGGTTGTACCGTTCAGCCTTCCTTGAATTTTTTAGTTTCTCTAGGCTGTATATGTTGTGTATTTAGACGGTAACTGGCCTGGAGGTGCATTTTCTATTGAGTACGACAATAAGACAATGTCTTGATGGGACTAGATTGAAAGATGTAGTAAGGTGTAGTACACAGTATATTATACAGTAGGTTGTCTCCTATACTGAGAATGTCAGATCAGTGCACGCTGCAATTGCGAATGGGTGAAGACTGCAGAAATAGACGCGTAGCGTTACTTCAAATGACGGCTTTTAGTTCTGCAGTCTTCACCCAGTCGCAATTATGGCGCACATTTGATCTGACATTCTCACCAGTATAGGAGATAATCTACTGTTTAGCTACTGTGGGTGCAGTATGAGAACGCACAATGACGACAGACATAACAATAAAAAAAATGAAAGTAGGAAAGTTACTTCCCAGTATTGAACATTGGTACACTAACTCTCAAAAAACTGCAGCATCTCGACTCCAATTGGATTTCTTAGAACATAATAGATTATATGGGGAAAATTTAATGGAAGCAGTCAGATTTTTTTTTTTTTTTTTTTTTTTTTTTCTTGTAGCCTGTGTACAGTTTCGATCAAATGAATAGTTACCATTTAAACTCGATGTTTTTTACCGCGTTAAATTTTGTTCAATTTTGCAACCTTGTTTATGATTATTCCTTGAACTCTATATTCTCAATCACATCTATATTCAAATTCATTGAGTCTATATATTGTAATAGTTGACAAATACACCACAAGAAGTCACCTGTGATGCACTCAGGTAGACAATCTTGCGGGTAAATATTTTGCTTGCTTGCTTGCTTGCTCATTCTCTCTCTCTCTCTCTCTCTCTCTCTCTCTCTCTCTCTCTCTCTCTCTCTTCTAAGAAATGCATTTAATGTTTTTTTTATGTTTCAAAATAACTGCTGACTTACCGATTTGCCCGATTAAGAGATTAAAATTAATATATTTTTTTTTATCATTTATATCAATATGATTTGTAATGACAGCAATTTGGTAAGAAAATAGTTCGAAATTTGTTATCAAACAAATACTTGAAAGCATTTCTCACAAGAGAGAGAGAGAGAGAGAGAGAGAGAATGAGCAAGCAAGCAAGCAAGCAAAATATTTACCCGCAAGATTGTCTACCTGAGTGCATCACAGGTGACTTCTTGTGGTGTCTTTGTCAACTATTACAATATATAGACTCAATCAATTTGAATAAATATAGATGTGATTGAGAATATAGAGTTCAAGGAATAATCATAAACAAGGTTGCAAAATTGAACGAAATTTAACGCGGTAAAAAAACATCGAGTTTAAATGGTAACTATTCATTTGATCGAAACTGTACATAACATGTATTCTTACAGCACCTCCATCTAGCTGATGTATACTTGCCTGCTTTTAACAAAATTAATCAATAAGATTAACAAATCAATAAAAGCTTGATAGAATAACATAGATTAATGTTTGTTATATTAATTGATTTGATAGTAAAACACATAGATAAAAACTAAAGTTATTTATGTAAGTCCCATCAAGTTTTTTTTTTTTTTTTTTTTTTTTTTTTTTTTTTTGATATAAATGTTTATGCTTTCTTCTGGTCTATTCCTTTATAAGCAGTGATGATTTATCAATTAGGCACTTACATTTAACGTGCTTTTTTTATGCCAGTCTTGGAGGCAGTATAACTGTTTACAAATTTATACCTTAATGCTTCTTACCTAAATATATTATGTCTCCTTGTTTTTGCAGGGGACAGCCGTTCTTGATGCATCAGTAGCGATGCTCTTCAAAATCATCCTTTGGACTCAGAGCTTGAAGTGAAAGTATTTACACACCTTGTCTCTTGTTTGTTTTTCTTCTAATTGTAAAAATTGTAGTTTTTTTTTTTTTTTTTTTTTTTTTTTTATAGGCTGTTACTACTTGTAAAATAATACTAATTGCAATTAAAATTCCTTTAACTCCTAATTAATTATACATGCATTAAAGTGCTCATAACCTTGCACGCCTAGCGTGCATAGGGCTGTGCATAACCACTATCGCCATTTGAGATTTTCAGTTGACGCTACTGCCTGGCGCCAACTCTCATTTGGTTTCTCCCTATCAAATTTTAACGTCACATGTTTGTTCATACCGCGATGGTATCTTTCCTTTTCCTAAATATAATAATCGTAATTAGATATATTTATGGAATGCATTTGTGTTGTTTGTATATATCCTGTTTTCTTGTACCAATAAATGCATATTGAATAACCATATAGTTTTTACATTTTTATTTTTATTAATTTACATTCTTGATACTGGTTCATGATTTCAGAAGAACCCATGGACCACACTTGTAATTAACAGACTTTTTAAAATAAATTGAAATATTCTTCAAGGCGTAGAACGCCTTGAAGAAAAAATATGTCTAATATTCTAAAATAGCAATGTTGATTTGGCCAGAGTCATTGATTTTTTTTTCCATTTACAAAATGGCAGCTGTGGGTTTATGACCACATCTCACTAGTCCACTCGCGTGGAAACAGGCGAGATGTGACGTCATAAACCCGCAGCTGCCATTTTGTAATTGGAATATAAATTAGAAATCAATGACTCCAGCCAAATCAATTAACGTTGATATTTAGGTATGTTAGGATATTATATTATGTTCTTTGTTCAAGGTGTTCTACGCCTTTAATGCATTTCTTATTGAAAAATTGTTATCACGTACACATTGCAGCAATTAATAACATTTCATTGCAGGTAGTCTATTGTTTCACAGTGAAAAACAGCTCATCTTTTTTTCCTTGATCATTAGAAAATCAAGTTATATAAAGATTTATTTCCCCAATTAAAATGAAAAATAAAATGCTTGTTAAGTAGCTTTGTATTTTATTACTGGCTTTCTCCTTCTATGTAACCTTCAACTATGCTGTATCAATGTATAATTACAAGCAAGTATTACAGCGTTTATATGGGAAAACCATACAAACATAAGAGAGTGGGTGTTGGGTGGTTAGTGTTCCACAACAAACTTAAAGAGTTAAGAAGTGAGATGAAATCTTTGTCACCAACGAGATGTGATTTAAGACACCAATGAATAAGTGGCTCTCTTTCTTTTTGTTTGCCTGAATAATAGAGAAGCATGTGGTTTGATTGGTGATAAAGAGATTCCTCCTCAACTCTCAACTATTTTTAAGTTGGGCTGGAAACAAACCACCCACTTGTATGTTTGTATGGTTTTGCCATATAAATGCAGCAAAATTGATTTTTAAGTACATAATGACTGTACTATAGGGTCTATATGCATTCGTGTTAAAGCCTTTGTCAACTTACTTTTTTATCATTTAGAATACTAGACTGATAATTGCCATACCTTAGTATTCATGAATTAGACACTATCATGTTGATTTGGGGGGGGGGGGGGGGGGGGGGGGGTTATATCACGTTTCTGACGTCACAATGTACCGCCGCCAATCACAACCACAAAAAGGAAAATAAATTAAAATAAATACAAAATCAATGTGATGGTGTCTAATTTATGAATATTAAGGTATGGTAATTATCAGTTTAGTATTCTTAATGATAAAAAAGTAAGTTGACAAGGGCTTTAAAATCACTCAATAACATGGACCGCATAGGAAAGTAACTGTAATTTTGCCAGTTTAAAAATACGAAGCAATATTTTAAACAGAATTGATGTTGTTAATAGGTTGGATTAGTATCTTAAAGGCGTAGAACACCTTGAACAAAGAAGTTGTGTAATATCCTAATAAACCTGAAAATCAACGTTGATTTGGCTAGAGTCATTGATTTCTAATTTATTTTTCATTCACAAAATGCCACTGGCGGTCACTGACGTCACAGCTCGCCTGGTCCACGCGTAAGTAAACCGGGCGAGCTGTGACGTCAGCAACCGGCAGCGGCATTTTGTGAATGGAAAATAAATTAGAAATCAATGACTCCGGCCAAATCAACGTTGATTTTCAGGGTTGTTAGGATATTATGCAACTTTTTTGTTCAAGGTGTTCTACGCCTTTAAGTATGTGCATGAGAAAAATAATAATACCCCAAAATTAACCAATTTTCGACAGAAAATATAGCCAAAAACAAAGTTTGTCCTATGCTGAGCAATGTTATTCCCAGTATTGGGTTCAAGTACATTAAATATAAAGTGATACGCATACAGGACCAAAAATTCTTACAGGCCTAATAGTAAAATTGAGGGTTGTATATAGATGGCTTGTATCTAAAAATTTAAAAAGAAAACTTGCAAACTTACGATCTCATTTGAAAGGTAACAGTATTAACAGCTACTATAATATATAAGAAAAAAAACATTACGGCAGTATTAAAAGCTACCTATGATAAAAATTTTAGAGCCCGTGACCATCAGATAAGAGAAATTAATTATTGAAATTAAAATAGGCTCTTATGGGACTAACACTTCAAAAAATTATAATTTAAAATCTAGCATGGTGACCCCTCTTTTTTTTTTTTTTTTTTTTTACATTTTTGAATTAACTATATTCTAATGTATTACTGTGCAAAATTTCAGACTTTTCTTTCTGTACGATTTTTTTAGTCAAATCCCACCTTAATAGAAAATATCTACAATCACAGAGTACTAAAATTAAGAATAGATAGTGCTTACATTTATTTTTAAATAATTCCTTTTAATGCGAGTATAACTTAAATATAAAACACATGATAGCAATCATATTAAAGAAAAGGATAGAATAACCAGCAAGGGCCTTACCACAGTAGAAGTTCTATGGAGAGGTCGAAGTCTCGCATGGCAAGTAGTAGTAGTGCTCAAGTAATTTTCTTCTTTGATTGATAATGTCATTAATATATGACGAAAGCTCTCATTTATAAAATAAACTTTTTATAACAAAATAATGTGCCACGCGAGACCTCGACCTCTCCATAGAACTTCTACTGTGGTAAGGCCCTTGCTGGTTATTCTATCCTTTTCTTTAATATTGATCCTAACCGCGATGGTTTTTTCCTTAAATTGACATGATAGCAATATTATATTTTACCATTTACATGTAGCGCATGTTTTCTTCATTGCAATAACATTGCAAATCTAGTGCAAGTTTTTGAAGAGTAAAATATATTATCACAAATATGCGTACAGAGGTACAATAATTATTGATTTATAGGAACACATACAATATAGTTAATTTATTATTGTCAGCAGAGAAAGGACCCTGGTGTAGGTCCTGGGTAGCCATTCATAACATCACAAGTTTTGGAGGGTCACACTGCATCACCTGATGGAAGATATGGAATGTAAAGATGCAAAGAAAATAGTACTGGGATATATATATATATATATATATATATATATATATATATATATATATATATATATATATATATATATATATATATAATATATATATATAATAGGCCTATATATATATTAAAATTTTGGAATCTTTACCTGCTTGTGATGCTTCTACTTCATCGTCAATAATAATTCTCCTCTTGGGATGAGTCCTGTGAAGGGTTCTCCTGCATTATATGACCACTCCACACCCAAGAAGCAGCACCTGAAACTAAATTAAACAAACAATGTCATTAAAAGAAAGCATAAACATTTATATAAAAAAAAAAAAAAAAAAAACTTGATGGGACTTACATAAATAACTTTAGTTTTTATCTATGTGTTTTACTATCAAATCAATTAATATTACAAACATTAATCTATGTTATTCTATCAAGCTTTTATTGATTTGTTAATCTTATTGATTAATTTTGTTAAAAGCAGGCAAGTATACATCAGCTAGATGGAGGTGCTGTAAGAATACATGTTATGTACACAGGCTACAAGAAAAAAAAAAAAAAAAAAAAAAAAATCTGACTGCTTCCATTAAATTTTCCCCATATAATCTATTATGTTCTAAGAAATCCAATTGGAGTCGAGATGCTGCAGTTTTTTGAGAGTTAGTGTACCAATGTTCAATACTGGGAAGTAACTTTCCTACTTTCATTTTTTTTATTGTTATGTCTGTCGTCATTGTGCGTTCTCATACTGCACCCACAGTAGCTAAACAGTAGATTATCTCCTATACTGGTGAGAATGTCAGATCAAATGTGCGCCATAATTGCGACTGGGTGAAGACTGCAGAACTAAAAGCCGTCATTTGAAGTAACGCTATGCGTCTATTTCTGCAGTCTTCACCCATTCGCAATTGCAGCGTGCACTGATCTGACATTCTCAGTATAGGAGACAACCTACTGTATAATATACTGTGTACTACACCTTACTACATCTTTCAATCTAGTCCCATCAAGACATTGTCTTATTGTCGTACTCAATAGAAAATGCACCTCCAGGCCAGTTACCGTCTAAATACACAACATATACAGCCTAGAGAAACTAAAAAATTCAAGGAAGGCTGAACGGTACAACCAAACATTATTTATGTACCTCCCGAAGGCAATATGAATGTATTATCATGGTAAACATTCAAACATTGAGCAATGTTTTGTGCTCTGACACTTCACATACACACCCCGGTTTAATTCAACCTGTACTTGGTCAACACAATTAAGTCATGTAACATCATCAATCGAAGAGTAAAATTACTTGAGCATATCATAGAGTTTGTGTGTAGTCTTGTATTGTAGTGTTGTGCTCTATTGTTTGGAAACCAAGCACATGAATCACACAAAATACATGACGTGACAAGGCAGGCCAACTCATATAGCCCTGTGTTCTTGACAGAGTACAGGTTAAAGCAACTGTTAAGTATGTACGTGAAGTGTCAGAGCACAAAACATTCAATACACATTTAAATGGTTTCCATTATAATGCATTGCATAGCATTCTGGAGGCATCGTACATACATAAATAAAGTACAGCTGTATACCGTTCAGCCTGCCTTGAGTTTCCAGTTTCTCTACAGGCTGTTGTGAAGTATGACAAGCTGTATATTTAGACCAATTAAATAGCTGTGTGGTATTATAAAAAATAATGTACAATTTTTAATATAATTTCTAATTTTAATGCAAATTGCCATACGTATCTGCATTTTAATGTAATCTACCAAAAAAAAAAAAAAAATGTTCCTGTTATATATACCTTTTATTGTAGCACACAGTAGCAGTGTTGGTGTTCGTAAACCCTGTTCTTCGTGTTCCAGAACACAAAAAAATGACAATCAGCCAATGCTTTTTAAATGCAACTGCGCATTTTTTGAGCATGCCCCAAACAGGTTTACGAACACCATTAGTGATTGATGATGATGGCACATGATGAGTGATGGTGCATTCATGGTACAGTCGGTAACATGGTACTCTGGCCAGAAATTAGTGACAGATCCTGTTTTATTTGTGGAGACTCGGCAAGAACACTTGCTGCCGAAGGTCAACTAAATCTGAAAAAGGGATGAATCACTTTGTTATATTTATATATTCATGCAAAATTTTGCGATCGAAAAACATGGTTTTCGATCGCGTTCGAAACATGCATCAATTTTTGAGCCAGACGTCAATTTAGGGCACAAAATCGAACATGAATATACAATAAAACTTCTCTAAATTACAAGCTATGCGTTGTATTTGAATTAAAATTTTACAATCACATAGAAACCGTAAGATCAAAAACTTTATTTTACATACAAAATGCAAAAAAAAAAAGAAAAAAAAAAAAAAACTGCATGTTTCACGGGCTCTAGAGCCACGTTTTATTCACTCACCTCGAATATTTGTCATATTTTCTGGTAGCTCAAATATTGAGTGTATATCCAAAGTATAAATTTACAATAATTTATTACACATTTGTCAATTAATCACTTTCTTCCAGCTTGAAGACACACAATAACAAACATATGCCTTGTTTGCCGCCATTCTTTCAAGCAGCTGCTCAAAACGCATGCGCTCATGGTTTTTATCTCGCTTCAAGTAGAAGTTACCGCCGTTTTTAAAAAGTGAAAATTATTGGTTTTTATCTAAAATTTTGTGACGATTTCGAAAATGTACGCATTTAGTAGGGTCCGTATTTGACTTTTTCGAGAAAAAAGCAAAAAACTAACATGACCATGTCTAACTCCATGTATTCTTATGGACTATAAACAAGCTCCATGACTACGTCTCCAAGCAACAAACATCTGTGTTTTGCCTGTATGAATGAAGATGCCTTGTCTGTGGTTGTTGTTTTGAGCGGGAGCTGAGGTACCAATGGGTGGCTGCTGGCTGGTTACATGGAGAAGCTGCTGTTTTCCTAATTTCTGTCTTAATTTAGAATATTATTTCATTAGTTTTAGGTTACAATAAATCATCAATATGAAAGGAACCATTAAAAAGATCACTTTGGAGAATTTTATGTAAGTAAAAGCTAGAAATCTGTGTTCAAAGGTAGGACGTAGGACCACCTTGCTTGTATTTTTGTGAGCACATGTTGTGCAACAATCCGTGGATGCATAAAATATTATTGTTTGTTCAACATTATGGTTCTTATTCTAAAGTATTTTTGTTGTTATAACTAATAAATGCTTTCTTGCAGCACCTACGAGTATGTGGAGGTATATCCAGGTCGACACATGAACATGATCATTGGTCCTAATGGATCAGGCAAATCTTCTGTGCTCTGCGGTATCTGCTTGGGTTTGGGTGGGAAGCCAAAGTCTATTGGACGTGTAACGAAGGTATTACTTGTTGCACATAAACTCTATAGTATATTGAACTCTAATTTGATTTATATTGTGTATGGCCATCGTTTTACTAAAATTATGAATGCAGAAATGTACATACCCATTTACGTACTTGACCCATTGCATTTTGTGTTTTGTGTAATAGAGATTTGCACATACAAAGGGTATGCATACCAGAGCAAACACAGGATTGCCCACTGAATGCTGGCATTTGAGTAAGGATATCCATCATTCAGCCAGCATTATTTGATCCAATGTTGGCTCAACATTTAACCAGCATTCAAAGAGGGGCCACCTCTACGCATTAGATGAATGGTGGCTGATTTCTGATCAATTAATTTGAATTGGAACTAAAATTAATGTTGCAATTAACTTTTATATTATATCACATTCATTATAATAAATAATTATAGGCATAGAACACCTTGGACAAAAAAGTTGCGTAATATCCTAACAAACCTCAAAATCAACGTTTATTTGACCGGAGTAATTTATTTCAAATTCATTTTCCATTCACAAAGTGCCACTGCCGGTCACTGACGTCACAGCTCGCTTGTTTTACGCGCGCGTAAACCGGGCGAGCTGTGACGTCAGTGACCGGCAGTGGCATTTTGTGAATGGAAAATAAAATACAAATAAATGACTCCGGCCAAATCAACGTTGATTTTGAGGTTTGTTAGGATATAACGCAACTTTTTTGTCCAAGGTGTTCTACGCCTTTATAACTTTTTTCTGTAGTAAAAAAGAACTGAATGGTCTCGAATGTATGTACCCCGGGTCTACGGGTTGATATTTGCGCCACTACTTTCGCCAAACTTCACGTAGCAACATCATTTGAAAATGGGTTATTTGTAATTTTTCAACAGAAAACCAGATATATTTGGGGGGGGGGGGGGGAGGGAGATTGGTGTCTGGCAACAAATGTTAATAACAAGCAACCACGATTGCATCGTTTAAAGTAATAATAATGATAATAAAACAATTCTTTCGGATGATGGTTTTTCAGCATTAAGTTAGCATTTAACTAGTATTCAGCTGGCAGTGCTTTGTTTGCTAGGGTGTGTACATTTCTGTTAATATATGTGCACATGCATACTGGTAACAATGGATCATGATGATGAAAAATGATAGTAATAAATACAGATTCTCTTTACCAATTTCTAGGTTGGTGACTATGTAAAAACTGGTTGCAATGAAGCAACTATTCACATTGAATTAGACGAAGGTCGAAGTAATGATAAGGTGACGCTTATCACCAGAATCATCAACAAAGCTGGTCATTCAACTTGGTCCGTCAATGGCAAGCAAGCAAATCAGAAACAGGTAAACAAAACTATCATGCTGAGGTTTTAATTAAGAATTTTTATGTTGTGTTAACCAAGGCTGGTGTGATGATGGCTGTATCGATGTTGTAGAGGAAAATACGTGTAGGCCCCAATATATATATATATATATATATATATATATATATATATATATATATATATATATATATATATATATATATATATATATATATACCGGTATATATATATTATCACTTGAAGCAAAATGTGGATTTCTTCTTTTGTCGTGGCAAACAAAATGTGTAGAGAACCTTAACAGAGAAGCGACAACCTCATGTTTTAGGCAGACCTGCAATACATCAGGTTAGCAAACCTTACAAGGAGACCTGTGGCGTCGGAACCAATCAGATTTGAGAGATTGTTTGGGTAGCCTATCAGAACGCGTACATTTTAGCAGGACTTTCAAAGCAATGTATTGCAGGTCTGCCTAAAACATGAGGTTGTCACTTCTCTGTTAAGGTTCTCTAAAAATGTGTAACTCAGAGCGCCATCTACATTACTTTCGGAAATGAGTTACACATTTTGCTTGCCACGACAAAAATTGAGATACACATATTTTCCGCTACAGCATTGATATATATGAGTACTAGTTCCAAAAACCGCTTCAATTATTAACAAAGGTGATATCATACCTGATAGTGATAAGAAACTCACCTTTATTGAAGATGGAAGAAGTGGGTTTTGGAACTAGTAGACTACCCGATTATATATACAATAATATAAAGTATACTATAAAGTTATGTGCACATGGACAATGAACTCTGCATAAATTAACATTCTATAAATTTTAACTTCTTAAAAATTCTCTTTTATACAAAATTCTACATCCTATGAAACGTGAATGTAGTGTAACATTAATTTATTTAAAAAAATGTTTTTAGGTGGAAGAGAAAGTTGCTAGTATGAGCATTCACATGGACAATCTGTGTCAGTTTTTGTCTCAAGAACGTGTGCAAGATTTCACAAAGATGAACTCAAAAGAGTTGCTCGTAAATACTGAGAAGACTGTTGGTAAGTACCACCCTTTACAATATTAATAAAAATATATACCTATATTTAGATTTAGAGTACTATATATCCCTTTTGATGAAAGCACTTGTTGTTGCTGCTACTGGTGCAGCCATTTAAACTCTAGCCCCTCCCCCCTAAACTGGGAGGATGTCATTATGGATAGTAAAATTGTCGCTGAAATGTTTTGTTTCTATGTAATTTTATGTCATTGCCTTCCAACTGTGCATGAACGTGAACACACATAATGCTTTTATATGCATAAAATTATGTTGTCTTAGAAAGTATTTGACAGTATGAATTACTTTTTTCTTATAACTTAAATCTGAAATACTGCATGCCAATGTTATTTTTACCTCAAATGTTGCTGCTGTGTGCATTGACGTTATCTTCTTTCAGGTACGTCTGAAATGTATGAGTACCATATGCGTCTCATTGAAATGTGCAAGGATACTCAAGGCCAGGCAAAAAATGTAGCCCAAATGACTTCAACTCTTGAGAAAGAGATACAGAAACACAAGGAGTAAGTTTATTTCTCAAATTAATAAAATCAGACCTTTTAAATGACTCCCTTCACTATGAGAAGGCCCTTGCTGATTTCCTCTATCTGTTTCTTTTGTATCATTAACCTTACCCAGATGTTTTATTTTCTTTAATTTTGCAAAATAATATTAATAACTTTTTGGTAATCCTTAGTCTGCAAGATCGTATGGAAAGTATGACTGAACGTTTGGCACTTATGGACCAAGTAAAACACTTGAAGTGCAAGAAACCATGGTTAGAATACAATGAACAGCTGACCAAAATTGAAGAGGTGAGCTACAATTAAATAAAACTCTCTTAACAAAATATATTAACTGTATACTTATTTTGTAGGTGAAAGCAGATTACAAAAATGCCTGTGATGAGCTGGTGAACAGAAAGAAAGCTCTTGCACCTATTGAAAAAGCTATCAAAGCAATCCAAACCAGATTGCAAGGGCTTAAAGAAGAACTGAAAGTTAAGGTAATAACTTTGAATTGTTTCTTATTTACTAATATTTCTTAAGAGTTGTTAAAGATAACATGCATTTTTTAAATTTTCTTGTCACAAAATTTATAGAAAATTATATTATTTTAGTGTTGGAGTGTGGTGTTAAATTTACTTTGCAATAATGACTAATGAGGAAGTCTACATGAAGTTAACCTCTTTGTAAGAATACGTCATTAGAAAGAGAAAAAAATAGTAGATAAACTTAGCATAGGCAATTACCTGAAAAATTAACGTTTTATATAATAATAATTTGCCGACTGCGACGTCATTTGTTTACATCCGAATGGTGATTGTCTTCTGGATTTCATACAACCGCTACCAATGAAAAAAAAAAAAAAAAAAAAAAAAACTAATGGCCAGCGGCCACCTGTCAGCAATCAGATCATCTGAAATCCAGAAGACATTATAGCGGAGCACCCTCGACATATATATATCGTCGTGGTTCCGCTATATTGTCCGATGTCCATTTGGTTCAAAGTTTACTAATGTCCGATGTCCACTTGGTTCAAAGTTTACTAATGTCCGATGTCCATTTCTTTAAAAAAGTACTAATGTCCGATGTCCATTTTGAACCAAAAATTTTTTATTGTATTTTTCAGTCCAGAATTTTATTTTACATATATATTTCAAATTTCTTATAGATAGCTTACAAATTTGAAATTTTATACAATAAAAAATCGAAATATATCGCGAGAAAATACGTCAGCTGATCCGCGGTACGCCTCTTTTAGGAACACGCAGATATCATTTGCTTGTCAAAACTTGCATTTTAAAGAAAAGATAACAATATTTCTTGAGAATATTAATTTTAAAAATTGATAGCTATTTACCGGCTTATTACGGTTAATTTTCAGTAAAATAATTTATGAAAGTTACTGCAAATAATTTTATAGTAAATTTCTACAATCAATGTTATACTTCAACTTAAATTAACGCAGATATAAATTTAGATTTTTTTTTTTTAACATTCATAATAAACATTAACATTTTTAATTAGCATTTGTTGGTTTAAGAGTTGATTACAAAAAATTATTATATACAAAAGTATATACTTTTATATATATTTATAAAGAAAAATTATTGTATCGCAAGAGACGATAAGAAAAAAGTGTTTTTGTAATAGTTTCTATTAAAAAAAAAAAAAAAAAAAAAAAAAACAAAAACAAAAAAACATTGACTTTTTAAATACAATATATATCGGACAATATATTTAATTAGTTTCCATCATATTTTAATTATATGTATTATGTATACTATGTTTTAACCTGTTCTTTTCTGTAAAAACATAACGCAAAAAAAATTTATCTGTAAACCTTATCGCAAACAGTTCGCAAAACAGTATAGTGTTAAACTACCCCTATATAGCTGTTTTTGCAATTTTAATTTTTTTTTCTATGCACATAGAAAATAAAAATTTCGTATGAATTTCATAATCCCAAAATATTACTATATCTATAATCGCGCAAGTACATGCTGTGATTGAATTTATATTTTTTCTTTAATTTAAAGCAATTTTACGAATTTACGAATTTCATATAGATTTAATTAAAAATACTTAATTGCGCCCCTAAATTTTCAGTTTCATAATAGATTGCTGTTTTTTTTTTTTTTTTTTTTTTTTTTTTTAATTTGTTATTATTATTTATTATTATTTTTAGAAAAGTTGCATTATGAATTCTTTGACTCTAAATTTGAATTTGAAATTTTTATTGTCTGCAGTTGCATAGAAAAGAATTAATTTCAAGTTTCTGAACGAACCTATGGTTCAAAAATACAACAAAAGTTGCTCTAGTTATTAACTGTGACCTAATTTTGTTTGTGATAATTTTTTTAAACTACTCCAATTTATTTTCTGATTTATTATGGTAAATGTACTAGTTATCGGCAGCTTAAGGGTCTTAAGGTTGAAATTCCTATAGTATTGTTGAGAAAAGCAGCCAAATCGACACTGCTGCAGTTATCGGCACCCCCCATTTTCGGCAGTTTATCTTGGCCCCTTTTAGTGATAAAATAGTTTGTAGGTAGTGGTATGGAAACTAGATGAAATTCTAAGATAGGTTGGTTCTAGTTAGAATCTCGTAAACTTAATACTTTCGCTGTAAAAAGAGCCTGCCGATAACTGCGGCCTGCCGATAACTAGTACAATTACCATAATTTGTACAACAATTTTTTAAAATTATTACTATGTGAACTTAAAAACGAAATTAAGGGAATTTTGAATTTGTATAATATTAGATCTTCTATACGGCGATCATATATATATATATTTTTTTTTTTTAATTTATTTAAGTCAACTTTAGAGCAAGTAATACTAATTACATCGCATATTTTTGGTGAGTTGCGTCATATATCGCGCTGTTGCTAATATACCGTAACGTGCAATAAAAAACTAAAGCATCATATTTATAGGCAATATATCGAAAATTCAGAATATGGTTTTATTTTGTTAATACAACGCTTCGTTCATGAGTTATGATTTTTTAAAGTTTGAGTCCGCGATCTTTTTTACTCAACCGAAAGAGCACAATTATTTTATTTCTAATAAAAATATAACATATTTATAAAAAAAATATATGCCTTGTTTGGCTATATTTATGATCGTAATAACTGTTAAATGCCTCATTAATACTGCAAATATTAAAGGAGCTAATTAGTTTGTTGTGTCTCCTGAAAAGTGGTTCAAAGTGGACATCGGACATTAGTAAACTTTGAACCAAATGGACATCGGACATTAGTAAACTTTGAACCAAGTGGACATCGGACATTAGTAAACTTTGAACCAAGTGGACATCGGACAATATAGCGGAACCACGACGATATATATATATATATATATATATATATATATATATATATATATATATATATATATATATATATATATATATATATATATATATATATATATATATATATATATATATATATATATATATGAATGAGGAAAAATTTGGTCTTACCTTCCACTTGAAGACCCTGGGCTTTACACTCGCTGATAGTTTATATTGAATTTTAACAAAAATTAAAATTACGTCACTAAATGTACATATTAAAAAACTCAATTCACTAGTCTTTAAAATTATACATAGCTATGTTAAAATTAACTCACACAAACATGAACGTTTTCGGAAAGCATTCGTTTTTACACGTGTGTCGGCTTTCCTTACTCCTATGTCACTGAACTTATGAAAAATTGGTTCGTCTCCCGATGCGCACTGACCTACGCAATGGGAGGGGGGAATGGTTGTTATTTTGCACTTCAACTTTGTTCTCTCTCTCTATACGGTCTTGTGGTATATCTTTCTTATATGGCTGTAAGAGTGATGTCCAAACCGGGGGTAAATCATAACTGGGTTGACTTATCGTGTCATTTTTTCTTCTCGCCATCTCTATTGCTTCTAATATTTTTCTTTTCTTGTAATGGCTCTCTCTGCCAATTACCTTTGCCTCATCCCATCTAATATCATGTTTGTTTTCAAGTGCATGGTCTACTAATTTAGAATATCCCGCGTCTTCTTTGTCTATTTTTTGTCTATGTTCTTTTACTCTTATCTCAAGCGGAAGACTTGTTTCCCCAATATATTCTCTTTCACACATGCATGGTATTGAATAAACTACGTTTTTATTAATATTTTTAGTTTTTTCTGGTTTGGTGCGAACTAAATTTGATTTTATTGTATGTTTTGCGCATCGGGAGACAAACCAATTTTTCATAAGTTCAGTGACATAGGAGTAAGGAAAGCCGACACACGTGTAAAAACGAATGCTTTCCGAAAACGTTCATGTTTGTGTGAGTTAATTTTAACATAGCTATGTATAATTTTAAAGACTAGTGAATTGAGTTTTTTAATATGTACATTTAGTGACGTAATTTTAATTTTTGTTAAAATTCAATATAAACTATCAGCGAGTGTAAAGCCCAGGGTCTTCAAGTGGAAGGTAAGACCAAATTTTTCCTCATTCATCATGTCACCTTGCTCAAAATTCAATTTTTACAACATATATATCGAGGGTGCTCCGCTATAATGTCCTAAGTCCACTTGACCTTGAAAAATAAAAAATCGTCGGATCAACCCCAAATTTTGGATTTATCCATTTCAGGTCATTTGCAGCAAAAAATATTTTTCAAGGTCAAATGGACTTAGGACATTTTTGCTTAGCACCCTCGATATATATATATATATATATATATATATATATATATATATATATATTTATTTTTTGCTAGGTGGACCACTGTGCTGGTTTGAACAGAGCTGTGGACGCCCAAGACACTGCTACTCAGCAACTTGCAGAGAATCAGAGAGCTCTCAACGAACAGATCCGTGCAGAAGAAAAGCGAATGAAAGAACTCAAGCTGTTGGAACAAAAGCTGGCTTCAGGAAAGCAAGAACTGCAAAAGGCAATGGAGCAATATGGTTAGTAATCATTTTTTCTTTAAACTTGAAGAAATTACTACAATATTGCTAACTTGATTAATGTTTAAACTATTTTCAGACCCAGATAAAAACAAGCAACAATTACAAACATTGCAATTGGAAATACAGAAAATCGAAGAAGTTATTAGAGATAAAAGAACTGAATTAGATACAAAGAAACTTACCATTAGTGACAAGGAAGCTGAATTGAGAGGTGAGAAATATGTGTTTTTATATTGAACCAAACAATGTCTTTGGTATATTATGGGGAGAGGTGGGAAGAGTTTATAATAAATATTTGTGTGATATAGTTTTCCATACAATGTGATTTAAGAAAACTATATTTGTTGCAAACTAATTCTTTTAATTTACTGATATATTTTTTAGAAATGATCTTTCAAAAGGGGGCACTGACCAGTGTAGAGAATAAGCGCTTGGGTTCACTGAAAAGCATGGATGTAGATGCCTACAGAGCTTCTGTTTGGGTCAAGAAAAATGCTGAAAGATTTAATGGATTAGTATTTGGCTCTCTTTTGTTGGAAGTAAGTACAATTGTTTCTGTTGCAAGTATTATATTGCTTTCTTGTGAAGTTTGTTAAAATAAAGGCATAGAACACATTGAACAAAAACATGTCTAGTATCCTAACATACCTAAATATCAACTTTAATTTGGCCGGATTTCTAATTTATTTTACATTCACAAAATGTCAGCTGAATGTTTATGACGTCACAGCTTGCCTGTTGCTGCGTGCTTGGACTAGTAAGCTGTGACATCATAAACATGCATCTGACATTTTGTAAATGGAAATTAAATTCGAAATCAGTGACTCCGGCCAAATCAACGTTGATATTTAGGTATGTTAGGATACTAGACATGTTTTTTGTTAAAAGTGTTGTATGCCTTTAAAGGAATAGACCGGAGAAAAACATAAGCATTTATATCACAAAACACTTGATGGGATTTACAAAAATAACTTTAATTTGTCTCAAATCCCAAGAGTAGCCCCCATAGCAGAGATTAGAACATTCGCTTTATGCAACCCGCATAACATTTTCATACTAATTTTTGCATGTTTCTGACGTCATAAACATGAATTTTTACGCAAATTGCATACTTTACAGTTTTTTCACGCTAACTCGTGGGGCTACATTAACATTCTGGTAAAAATGGTCATCAGTTTTGAAGATCCCATTTCGTGTTTATTCATTAAAAAGCACATGTTGTTTTATGTGGTCTATGGCTTTAAGATATTACAGTTGCATGTTTTATTTTATTTATTAAGATGATAAGTTAACAATATTTTATTTAATTCTAGATCAGCATGCATGATTCCAATGATAGTAAATACCTTGAGATTCTGATTGCTAATCGAGACAAAAAAGCATTGCTTTGTGAGCGTGCAGATACAATGAATGAACTTGTTCCTATTCTCAAGAAAGAGTTGAATGTTAAAATTAATATGCTGCAGTCACCTAATGAGAGACCTGATGTCAATCAAGTACCTAGATCAGAGCTCAAGTAAGTATACCCTACTTTTTCTTTGAAGTATACTGCTGAGAGATGGGTTTCTTTTTCTAAATGTTATTACTTGTTTACAGGAGACTTGGTTTTGACAAGTATGTGACAGATTTATTCACCTGTCCTCTGCCTATCTTCAACTACCTGTGTCGTACATTGCGACTTCATGAGATTCCTATTGCATCATCAGAGAATAAAGTTAATGTAAATGAAGCACAACAGAAGTTCAGCCGTTTCTTTGCAGGTAATTTTACTCATCATTTTCAACATGCCTGAATAAGGTGAATGCTGTAGGTATGAGTTTCCTATATTGACTCATACAGTTACACAAGATTAGATAATATGAATGAATTTAAAGAGGTAGTCAATGAATGATGGGTTTCTAAATAGTGATCATCATGTTATTAAACCTCTCGAAAATGCAATCTCAAAATTTTGATTATTATTATCGCGCTGGGTCAAAAGACATTACAGCAACCCCTAACCTACCTTGCAACTAAATTTGCTCACACGCTAGTTAGGCGCGAGCTTGAGTTATTCTCATCTTTGCATAAATTATTTATTATTATTATTTTACAATATATCTGTATCAGCAAATATATATATATATTATATATATATATATATATATATATATATATATATATATATATATATATATATATATATATATATATATTTATATATATATTGATGCTTACCCGTAGAAGTGAACGAACTACACTTTATAAATTTTGTGAAAAATTACCGTTCTACACTTTACAAATCCCAGTTCCCCCATCTATTTCTCATGTTAAAACACGTAGAAGCACCAAACGCAGACCGTTCATTTTGAGTGATATTTGTAAAGTGTAGTTCCTTCACTTCGACGGGAAAACATAGATATATACATATGTACGTAACGAGAGCAAAAGCAAGTGTAACTCACACTCGCGCCAAAGTAGCCTGAGAGCAAGTTTAGTTGTGACGTAGGTTCCGGGTTGCTGTAACAGCTTTTGCTCTGAGCTCTTTAATAATTACAATTTTGAGATCACGTTTTTGGGAGGTTTAAAAACATTAAAAAAGCCATCGTTGACTACCCCTTTACGTAAGAAACATTGTCTGGGAAGTATGAAAGTAATTTTTTTACATTTATTGGTTTGATGATGAAATAGGTAGTATAGGTAATGTAGTGTATATATTTCTGTATTTCTTACCCATGATTGTTATTATTCTATGTATAGGTGACAAGCTGTTCTCAGTTAATAAGTCCAAGTTCTCTGGTAACTTTACAACAAGAGTGGTTACTATTGGTGGTACTGGGTTATTTGCCAACTCTGTGGATACGAGTGGAGTAGAACAAATTGAAGCTAGGTAATTTGTTTTGCAACTTAATCACTAACTTCAAAAAAAAAAAAAAAAAAAAACATTAAATTTGAGTGATATTATTATTCTTCATTATGATTTACAGGATGGCTGAAGTGACAGCTGAGAAAGATCAAACCCAGCAGCAGGTGAAAGCAATTCAAGATGAACTGAGAGCCCAAGAAGCCAATAAAGACAAAATTCGTAGAACTCGGCAAGAATTGAATCAGAAAGGAGAAAAAATCAAAGAGATTCAAATGACTTGTGAAAAATACCGTGGGAAAATTAATAATTATCAAAAGCAGGCAATTGACATAGAAAGTCAAAAAGCCAAGTGTCGGGCAGACAATAAGGTTTGTATTTTTCTTTTCTTTTCTTTTTTTTTTAAGTTTTGAGTTATCTTATTTAAATGTTGTTTTATTCCTTATTCCTGAGTATGTTCAGATAAAATTGAAAAACTGTTGCTGGCAGTCCTGTCCATAAAAAAAAAAAGAAAAAAAAAGTGGATCTATTCTGTAATATGTTCTAGGCCTATATATTTTTTTAGTAGGAAAAAGTATTCAGAGAAAGAAAGTGGGGGGGGGGGGAGGCAGAAATTACAGTATGCACAAAGAAAATTGTGAAGTACTGCAAATGCTATGTATCAAGATTTTTTTTTTTTTTTTTTTTTTTTTTTTTTTTTTTGTAAGTGACAAAAATGGCACAATTTAATTTGTACTTAAATATCGTCATTGTCTCGTCCTTTCGTATCTGCTCCAATGTAACATAGGAATTGATATTTTGATGCAGGAGATCCTAAGCAAGGCATTCAAGGAGCTTCCTAAGCTGGCAGACTTGATGCAGAAAGTATATGCTCAGCAGACACAATTGAGTGTATTAGGAGCAGAGGAACGTGGACTGTTGTCACGACAGATGGTTAAAGAGGATCAACTGGCTGAACTGAAAGCTAATATGAGAGAGCTTGAGGTAAGATAATGCATTACCAGTAATAATGAAACTACAGTGGTGGATCTTTCTACAACAGCAAAGCTTTGAGCAATGAATGTGAAGTTTTATTTAGAGGAATTTATTATACTTTATACTGACTTCCATGGAAAATAAACAACATAAATAAACATTTGGTACCATATGGGAATTTTGGCACCCCAACTAATGCCATTCTTGTGAATTGCTTTTCATAAAGTTATAATTTTATTGCTTTTACAATTAAACAGTCCCAAAGTTAATATGTATACTTCTGTACAAAAGTTTAAGGATGGGCAGCAGCGGCTGCAGCGTTTTCACATAAAGATAATAATAATAATAACTTTATTTAAGGCGTTGTGAGGGCATGACAGCCCTATTATACAAAACCTTGACCACAATATTAATATTAAATTTTAACATATAAGCATAATACAGTTTCCATCTTAATTGTACACATTGATTATAGGTTTATTATAAAGCATTTATGCATAAATTTTGCTACTAACTAGAATTTTAGGAGTATGTACCCCTATAATTAAAAATAGTTGTACTTGAAACAACAGTTGCAAATAAACCAATACATATTTTATGCTTATTTTTTGAAATTAGAGATTTAAACTAAAACATACATTATACTATAAGTGATTGAAAATATATAGCAAGAAAAATAATAATAATTTTTTTTTTAATAATAATAATAATAATAATTGCAACAAAAAAAACACATCAATTTCAAAAACTTTATAAGCATAATATAATAAATTAATAATTTCACATTTATTGTAAGACGGACCATACTGGAAGGTAACCATAATTAGTATTTGGCTTGAAAATATTTTTTTAAGAGATCTTTTTCAATATAGGATTTAAATACATTTATTGATGGATTAACACGTACTTTTTTAGGAATTATGCTCCACAATCTATAGCTCTGTAGCATATGTGATAGCATAGTGTGGTTGCGGGTTGTCTATAGGGTGTTTTCGTTCATGGTAAAGTCAACACCATAAGTGATCACTAAATAACATAGGCCAGTACAGGAAAATGACTCGTTTTGCCAGTTAAAAAATACTTCGCAATATTTTTGAGGGCATTGATGCTGTTAACAGGTTGAATTAGTTTTTCAAGTACGCGAGAAAAATAATAATAACCAAAAAATAGCTAATTTTCCAAAGAAAATAGCCAAAAACAAAATTTGTCCTATGCTGAGCAATGTTATTCATTGCTCAAGAAGAGCATCGATAAGCATTCAGAATGACGTCATGCGCACACACCCTATACAAATCCTTCTCAAACTCTTGGTCAGAGCTGAACCATAAAAAAAAAATCAGTAAAAATGTTATTAAAATTAAATTGCTGCAAAGATAAATAATAAAAAGGGGTCATTGTCTTTATTTTTTTAATGTAATTCTAAATTTTTGGACTTAATCTGGATAGTTCATCTACCCTTCTTAATTTAGCCCAAAGGATGAATTTTTTTGTTTATGAGTGAAATACACCTGCAGATGAGTTTGGACAGTGTGGTCTCTATAAAATTAAAATAAAATAACATTAAATTCAAACTATTTTAAGTTAACGCAAACATTATATTATATTTATTAAATTTCAGAATCAAACTGTTAATCTGAAGCGAATTTTTGAAGATAGAAAATCTGAAGGTCGTCGACTTCTCAGTGAAGCAAAGAAGGTGACTGGGTGTTCCCCAGGTGAGCCTCAGTTTGCAAAATTGGAGGAGATATTCAAGACTCTGCCTATTACTGTGCATGAAATTGAGTGTGCAATCAAAGACATAGAGGGAAGACTTGAGTTCTTTGGTGAAGACGATGAAAACGTAAGTCTGGGCTTAAAATAAACTAAGTGTGTGTATCTTAAATAAGCTGAAAGAAATAGTAAATTCATATTAAAGAAAAGAATAGAAATACCAGCAGGGGTCTTACCACAGCAGAAGTTGCATGGAAAGATCGAGGTCTCGCGTGGCACAGAGTTTTAGTTATAATGTTAATAATAACTAAAACTCTGTGCCACATGAGATCTCGACCTCTCTATAGAACTTCTAATGTGGTAAGGCACTTGCTGGTATTTCTATCCTTTTCTTTAAGATTAATCCTAACTGTGATTTTTTTTTTCCCCTTAAATTGAGAAATAATAATTTATATATAAGTAATAATAGTAAATAAAATAAAAATTGATTTATGTTTGAATAGATTGTGGAAGATCTGGCTCAACAGGCAAAGTTAGTTGAGAAGTTGCGTAAAGAACTTGCAAATGTTACCAACTCATGTGCAAATCGTAAAGCTGAGATCAACGCTCTTCGAGACAAGTGGCTTCCTCCATTGCAACAATTAGCTAGGAATATCAGTGCTCAATTTGAGAAACTCTTTGAGTACATGAAGTGTGTGGGAGAAGTGGTGTTAGTAGAGGGAAATCCTGAAGTAAGTTCTAATTTCAAGTAAATGTCCAGTAGACGCCCTTTATTAATTGAGTATTTATATTTTCATTGCTGTCGTGGTTAACTAACCTTTAATATAAAGTTCATGAGTGACTTTTGATATTTTGTAGTTTTATTCTCATGTAATATTAAATGTAATCTGCATAGGTGGAGAATGATTTTGAAAACTATGGTCTGCAAATCCGAGTCAAGTTCCGTGAAAAGGAAGAGCTGCAAGAGTTGTGTGGCACTCAGAGTGGAGGTGAACGTTCTGTCTCAACTGCTATATATCTGCTGGCATTGCAAGAACTCACTCAAGTTCCTTTCCGTTGTATGGATGAAATCAATCAGGTATGTAATTAAATTGTCAAGTAACAAAGTACTTTTCTATAATTTACTTATAGTCTTCTATGTTTTTAATGTCTTTTTCCTGCAAAACTTAATTGAGAATGCAGTTGAATGAAAACGTATGACTTTTATGTCTGAACTTTTTTAATGCAGTAATTTAACTTTTCAGGGAATGGACCCTACCAATGAGCGTCGTATTATGAACCTCATGATGCAAATGTCAGATGAAGAAGACAGCTGCCAGTACTTTGTAGTCACTCCCAAGGTAATCAATATTACTATTTTAAATTAAACTTACGATTTCTAATTATGATTTAACATAATAATATATTATAAGCAATGTACATTTGAATTTTTTTGAATGTAAATTCTATTAAATTAAAGTTACTTCCAACATTTGTTTTATTATTATTTATGAATTTGTATTTTACTGTTACTTTGTTGGCTTAGAGTTTAAGTGCTGTTTGTCAGGAAAGGAAAGATAGAAAGATGTGATTTTTAGCTTATATATAAAAAAAAAGAAAGAAAAAAAAAATTTAAAACTGCATTTTTTTTTTTTCAAACTTTAAGTTGACGACTTGACAACTTATTTGGAAGTCAGAAACTATTAAAGGATGGGAATGCTGTGCTAATAAAATATGATATGCACCTAGTATATCGAGGGCTACATGGCTTTTTGGTACATCTACTAAACTTTCACGCACAGTCGCACACCCTTGAAACATGTATAATGCTCCACGCTCTTCACTATTGGAACATATGCAATTTTTGCAGTACCTTCTATTGAAACATCATAATAGGTCTAGCGTGCTCAGGTATACCAATAGCAGGTGCGGCAAATAACGTCTTATGTTTCATTAGTTGGAAGCGCGAGAGAATACCCAAAAGCCGTGTAGCCCTCTATATCACATTCTCCCACTACATCAAAGGCATGACATTTTAAAACAGCATCAGACTTGTGGCCTTAGACCAATGATTAGAATATTTACTTAAATGTTGTTTGTTGACATATTTCAGTTACTTTCTGATCTGACATATGCTGATTCTGCTATGGTGATGTGTGTCAGTCAACCCAAACGTATGGACACATCCAAGTGGTCCATGGCTAAGTTCCTTGCTAGCGCCAAGAAGAGACAGGGGGTAAAGAGACAGAAAACTGCTTAAGCATTCCATGTCACTGGGACATTGTTACCTGTATATACCTCATGAAATATTTGTGTTGATGCACTAACTGTGTATCATAAACCATAATGTTTTTTTTTTAAAACATTTATAGCTGGTTAACCAGCAGTATTATTTGATTATTATTTGAGATTTCACACTTAAGATTTCAATGCATAAAAAAAATTGGTTTACTTTAAGTTAATATATGAGTTTATTTTATATGAAGGAGTTGATAATTTAGTGCTTATATTTATTTGACTTTAGTGGATTCTTATCGTTAGCAAGTCTAAAATGTTAATTTAAAGTCCACATAATATTAGACTTAATTTCCCATATATGTTAATTTAACTTCTTACAAGTTCCTCTCATTTCAAATCTTTTGTAAACCTGTTTATTTGTAAATTGCACAATCTGTGTAAACATTATTTAATAGTTACACAAATTATCTCGTAATTGCTTGAATTGACAACTTTTCTTGTTATAATTTAGTTAAAAGACAAAATCTTTTCATCAATTTAATACGTCACTGAAAACGCACAACGTTTAAACAGATGCAGTACAAATAAAACAATCACAAATTTAGATTAAGAAAATCCTTTGTATATTTTTTCAACAGTTAGATGGTTGGGATATAATAAGTGCCATTAATAACATTTAAAATTGTATTAAAATACATTATTATAAAAATAAATATCAGTATTTCAATAGGAAAATAATATATAATAATATATTAGGATTACAAAATTTATTGGTCCTTCGTTTATATCGTAATAATAAGAAAAATGTATTTATATGTTAACAAATAAAATAGGAAAATAACTGTGCCTTAAAAAAAAAATGTTCAGCAATCCATTTTTAACATAAAATAATTTTTGTTGTGAAATGGAAAAGAAAAAAAAAAGTGCTACATTTTACCAAGCCTTTTCTACAATTAGGATTAACAATAAACAATGGTATGGTAAATTCACCAAGCTAATAAATATTTATGAAACAGGTAGCTAAAGGGCATCACAAAATTTAACAAAAACTGCTACAAATAATTTAGTACAACAAATGGAATGAACTTGTCTTTTTATTCAGTGCTGCTTTAGTATGTTGAAATTTCAATGATGCCCTTATTTAATATTTATCTATTTTTTTACTAGAAGATAAGACATTTTTTTGTATGGCACTAGAAAGTTGTGCTTGCTAAAGAATTAATAAAAATTACATAGAATTAACCCCCCTTTGTTTTATTTTCTTGAGCTATTAATTCATATTAAACATTTATACTGTACTTAATTTCAAGCCATTAAACACATAAAAACCATATTAAAATTAACAAATTAAACTAGAAAAATCATGCAGTTATAATAATCTACAGAACACCATTTTTGCATTAGTACGTTACTTTTAATCTCAGTTATTGCACCCTGTATGCACAGCTAGTTGCACTTATCATTTTTTTTTTTTTAAATGCCAGTATCTGTGCATAATGTACTTGCAGCTTAAGAGTGCTATAGATCCCTCTAAACTATTCCTATTTTATATTTATTTTAGTTGCCTTGATTAATGATAGTTAAATATACAGCGTGTCCATGTATGATGTGTCTATAGCATTTCTAAATGCGCATTAAAAAATTCAAAAAAAAAAAAAAAAAAAAAAAAAAAAAAACTTTAGAACATTCAGGAAATTTGAAAATATATATATTTTATTAATAAACTTAAGACTACTAATGCAAATAATTTTTATAATTATGCTGAAATGCAATGTCTTAATTTTAGGAGGGGAAAAAAAGAAGAAAAAAAATGCAAAAGGCACTTTTTTGACACTTTAACTTTTTTTTTTTTTAAATTTTAAATACAATCATTTGATGTAAGAGAAGAGTTAATATTTTTGAACTTTTTATTTGTATTTAGAAATGCTGAAGACCTAAAGACACCCTGTGGTTTGTTCCCATAAATTATATTGGTATAGTCAAGTGAATACTAAGCAAGTATCGTAGTTACAGTGGCATTATTTTAAAACTTATGCATTTTGGTCCACTGTTTGACGAGAGTCTCTCAGTTGCTGTAGTCTACGACCTCCAACCAAACGCAAAACTCTGAAAAATAAATTTATAAGTCATTTTAAAAAAATGGCTTTAGCTTGCTTAATTTTATCAAATTCAATGGTTTTAACGATATTTTGTTTGGTATTAATTCATTATTAGCAAGATATAAAATAAAAATAGGTTAATAGCAACACTTACAAACGAGCTAAGTTAGGATAATACAAGGCAAAATAGATGATCGGTAGAACAGGAAACAAAGCCATCCAACTCTCGCCTAATTCATTAGCGATGGCAATAGCACACAGTTGGCCACAGCGATCAGCAGTCATTCTCTTGTCTCCTGCTTGTACTGGCTGGTCAAATTTCTGAAATTTTTATATTTTTATTTTCTTATCACACATAAATAAAATACTATAAACTATATTACATTTTTCATGATCCCATACATGGATATAATATAATGTTTTCCACTTCTAGAAAGTATAGCTTGTGCAGAAACAAGAAATTTTAATTTGCAATGAAACAGTTAAGGAAAGAAATGGAATGTGTTATAATCTATATGTAATTAAAGGCATAAACTAACCTGAACAAAAAACTTGTCTAACATCCTAACATACCTAAATATCAAAGGTTGATTTGGCTGGAGTCATTGATTCTTAATTTATTTTCCATTCACGGAATGGCAGCTGATGTCACAGCTCGCTTGTTTCCGAGCGCGAGGACCATTGAGCTGTTGCAACATCATAAATCAACATTGATATTTAGGTATATGTTCGGAAAGTTTTTTGTTCAAGGTGTTCTACACCATTAAGAAGATTTGATAGAAGAAAAAAAATTACATAGATACCCTGAGTCAATGGGTGTACAAACTTTGTGAGTAATAAATAACACACAAGTTTATTAGTAATTTTATGCAAATTTAACGAAGTCAAATTTTATGCCAAACTCTGTTTGCCAAATTTTACCCAATTTCAATAACCCTCTAAATTAAGCACATTTTTTCAAATGTAATTTGATGCTTTGTTGCATAATTTTGTACACATGGGAGTAATTTAAGCACATTTATTGGTTGTGTTACTTAAAAAGCCAATACTGCCAGGCACAGTGCATTGTAATAGATGTGCCTACAGCCTCACCCCCCCCCCTCCCCCTCCACTAAATTTCAAACTCTACTCAACGTAAGTATTAAGCTATGGTTTAATTATTTTAAATTAAGGAATACTATAAATTATGAAAATTGGGGAACGGGAGAGCTCATAATATCTCCCATACCCCAATTTTTCCTAATCTATATGCGCAATCAATTTTTTTTAAATTTCAGTGATATAGTTCGGACTTAAAATTGAATCATACTGTACATGTATGATGTATAAAATTAAGAAAATAATAATATTTTTGACTCTACAATTTTAAAACTAAAATTCTGATAATTCACACTTAAAACACATGAAAATAAAATGCTTACCTCTCCTTCTCTTCCTGTGAAACTCTCAGCTAGAAAATTACTGAAGACTGGACCAGGGCACAGCAAAGTAACTTGGAGATTTGTACCAGCTTTTTCTGCTCTCAGGCTTTCAAAGTATCCCTTGAAATTTTAAAGTAAAATTTATATACAGTCAAGTCAACATCATAAGCATTCAAAAAATAATCATAATAATAAATACAAAGGTCCTCTCAATTCAACGATTAACCTCAGACTTGACGGAACTTTTATTTGACTCAATAGATTTGTTTAAAATTTTCAGCATAAGTTTGTATTGCCTTCTATAGCAAGTGTACCAAATTTCAAATCGATTTGTCCAATGGTTATATGGGAAAATATAGCAAGGTGAACAAGTTATTTCCCAAGTTATTTTTCCCCAGATAGCCGATGGACGAATCAAGTTGAAATTTGATATGTACATGCTATTGAAGGCACTACAAACTTATGCTAAAATTTTAAATATATCAATAAAAAAAGTTCTGTCATGTCGGAGGTCTTAATACAGTATTTTAGATCAATTAATATTTCATTGCTTATACGTACATGCAGTGCATGTTTAGCTCCAGTGTAAGATGGTGAAAATGGAGCCCCTATCAATCCAGCTAAACTAGAAGTGACAACAATGTGACCATCCAGTTTAGGCGATAGTTGAGCAAAGTAGGTAAGCACCAGTCGAGATAATGCTACGACGGAGAAAACATTGAGCTCAAACAATTGTCTGTCCACAGTTGGTTCCACTTCTTCCCAAGCGGCACGTTGAGAGCGTCCAGCATTGTTCACCAAAATATCCAACTGAAATTTGTTAATAAAAGAGTTCATAATTAAAATTTAATTGTGTTCCCAATTGAGTGTGTGTATTTCCATATATGAAACTTAAATTTGAAAATTTGTTCCATAAAATTTACCCTTCCAAAATACTGTAGAATTGCATCAAGGCTAGGTTTGTGGCTCTCCAATTTTGTCATGTCCATAGGCAGTACCAAAACATCATTTGGACCCATATTGGGATTGGCAGCTGGAAAAACAAAATTATATTATCATAATAACAATAATTAAAATACAGAGTGCAAGGATTATACGTTCTATTATGTATTCACGCTGCAAGAGATATCAAAGCAATTAAGTATGTATAAGTAGAGATACTGAAGCTGAAGAATAATTGCTTTACAAATTAAAATGCTCGCAATTAATTTCTCACATTATATACATTATGAAATACACTACCCGAGTAGAACGCTAAGTATGACAATTCTATGATTTTTCAATGAAATTTCAATGAAATGTCCCATAACGATAACACAACTGCGATTTAATGAAGACAAAGTATGACAAAGTCACAAAAATAATTTTTTTAAAATGTCTAACAATGAAATTTCGATGACAAAAAGACGACATAACGACGACATGAAATTTTTTGTTTTAACAAAAATGAAATAAGTATGACAGCAAAAAATTATTGATGAAATAACGATGGCAGTTTTATTTTTCAAAAACCTAAATGCGACACAACGACGACAACGATTAAAATTCAATATGTATGAAATAACGATGACACGAAGAAATAATAATTTAAATTATTATTTCTTCGTGTCATCGTTATTTCATACATATTGAATTTTAATCGTTGTCATCGTTGTGTCGCATTTAAGTTTTTGAAAAATAAAACTGCCATCGTTATTTCATCAATAATTTTTTGCTGTCATACTTATTTCATTTTTGTAAAAACAAAAAATTTCATGTCGTTGTTATGTCGTCTTTAAGTCATCGAATTTTCGGTTTTAGCTGGTAGATTGATAGAAAAATATCATTACATAATATAATTAAATAATTAATCTATATTAATATAACGTGTTTGATTAAAATTACTACTGACATAATTATATTTTTTTTCCTATGTGCAAAAATGCATGCTAAACGGTTTCGGAGTGTGTATTTTTCAATATTGTAAAAATATAAAATAATTATTTTATATTATATTAGTTATTAGTGTAACGAAATTTAATATTTTACTAAAAATTATGCCAATCTAAATCAGCTTTAAATATAGTCAATGTGCTTATTATTAACTCTATAAGCGTAACAAAAATTGTTAAATTGATTGAATTTTTATTGTTATATATTTCTTAACACGCGTACGATAAGGCAAATTAATTGCAAGCATTAAAAGAAAATTTAAAAAAATATATTATAAATATGTTTCAAACAATTCAAAATTTAGTATTGCATAAAAATATGGAAAGTAATAATTTAGTGCCAAAACTGACAATTATTATAATCACTTATATAGCATTTTTTTTAATGCATAAAATAATGCATAAAAAGAATTATTAAATATTGCAAATACATTGTTGCGTTTAATTAATATTCAATACAAGCAATATATTTGATAAATACATATTATGATTAGAATCCTGTACAAAATCTTTGTGGTAGTGCAATGTAATATAGTAGCTTTTTCCGGTGACTCTCAGACTTGAAAAAAAAACAATTTCAAAGTCAAGAATTAATACCTATTTTTTCGTTTGTTTCGGAGGTTTTGATACTTTTTAGGGCAGGTAATAAAAGTTTTAATTATTTATAAAATATGTAATTTACTACAAAAATGACGATTTATTGTGTTTTCTGACTTAGATTTGCATAAAAGTATTCACTTGATTACAAATTAATTAGGAAATCTGCAAAACAAGTTTCAAGTGAGACTTAAAAAATGCTGGGTTACTGAGTTTGGAAAGCTTTTATATATAATATAATGCGAGCTACTCTACACGAAAGAAGAAAACTCCAACCCCGTATATAAAATTTCATGTTAGGCAGGTAGCATTTGGTATATAGGCACTAGATTTTATTAACAGGCAGGTCTCCGAGGTGGTCGCGCGGTGTACTTTGAAAGTTTGTCGTCGATATTTCATATTTTTACATTATTAAAATTTATCCTGAAAATGTTTGTCATCTTTATTTCATACATATGTCATTGAAATTTCATCGATAATTTCTAGTAGTATAATTTTGTCGTCATTATTTCTGATTATGTCGTCGTTGTGTCATACTTATGCCATCGTTGTTTCATACTTATGTCATCGTTGTTTCATACTTATGTCATTGAAATTTCGTCGAAAACATTTTGCTCATTTTGCTAATATTTCTATTTTTTAACTCCATATAAATAACATGGGGCTATAACGATGAAATAACGATGAAATGGGACACGTTTCATCGTTATTTCATCTTTGTGTCGCATTTATTTGTCATTCTTATTTCATCGTTGTGTCATCGTTAAAATTTTACTCGGGTATGAATATTGTTCTTCAATTTTTTTAAATGCAAATGAGAAAGATATGAGTGTATTGGAGAGGTTACAAAATAAAGCTATGAGGATTATTTTAAAGTGTAATTGGTATACTCATAAGCAAGATATGTTAAACAAATTAGAATGGTTGAGTATAAAGAACAGAGTGAATTTCAAAGTATTGTGTTTTATCCATAACATCACTAGCAATAACAATGATATTTTTTCAAAGTTTTATCAGAAAAATGAAGATATTCATGAACATAATACAAGACAGGCTAAGAACTTCCATATGTTCAACCAAATGAATAATACAGGTCAGAAATCAATTTTTGTAAATGGTCTAAAACTGTATAACAAAATGGCTAAGAATATGGAAGAACTTCCTATTAATTCATTTAAAAGAGAAATGTTGAGAAAGTTAAGAAAAAGTCAAGTTTAAGTTCAAGATACCAATCAAGGAAGAAGTGAAGGAAAGATACAAGAGAGCCAGAGTGCCATAAACAGAAAAATGAAAAATGAAGAATGAAAAATTCTTCAAAATCTAAGGACATTAAAAATAGCATTTGGTTGCTAATCAAGAAACAAGAAACAAACAATATAATGTTCGAACACTTCAAAATTTAAAGCTTATATACCTAAACATGACTGCTTGACCCGTTCTAGTTCATTTACTCTTCGAGATGAAAGAACGACTTTGGCACCTCCTTTAGCTAACCAAACAGCCATGTGTTCTCCAATTCCACTTGATGCTCCTGTCACCCAGATAACTTTTCCCTGTACAGCATCTGTAAAAAATGAATATGTATATTAAAAAAAAAAAAAACAACTTGCTACGTAATGTCAGATTCAATAAGTATAAATAATAATGATAAAGTAGAGCAATTGCGTGAGCAATATGATAGTTACATTAATTCACATCTTTTTATACAGTTCTTACCAATTTTTTTCCCAAAAATCTCCGCAAATTTGAGTCTAATATCGCAATCAAACAAAAATGTTAAAAATGTATGAATTACAACATAAAGAAAGTAACAAACACCAATAAACGTAAACACATCCATTGTTTATTTAATTTTACTTTACTTATACTTATAATCAGTTTGTAACATCTATAATTTTATAGCTTCTAATTTAATATACGACACAGTTTTTTCAAGCGAAAACAAGGTTATAACATGATGAATTGCGATAATGCGAGCACTTTTTTGTTCATGAAAGTCGCCTCCCACGATGGAACATCCCACTGCTGCTCAGAGCGCACTGCCTTACCACGCCCCCTTTATCAGCTGACAAAAAACGTAAACAAATAACAAAAAATATGGCAGTGAGTGGTAAGAAATCAGACCATGTCATCTCAGATATTACTGAAAAAATAGCGTTTGCTAGTTACGTAAGTCAATTAAATATTCATCTTATATTTTTTAAACTTTTCCAGATATGTTTATAACATTAAATGCAATTGATAATTTGAAATTATATATGTATATTTATTTTTTTTCAGCTGCCTCTTCTTTCTAGGGCAACAGCAGATAATGCAGAAGCAACTCCTGGTTTTATGATTGCAGAAATTGAGAGTATCCTTTTCTATCATTTTTTAACTTTTTATACTAATGTTGTTCGTAAACCCTGCTTTCTTGCACCAAAAAATGCGCATTCCATTTGAATAACCAAAGGCGCTCGTCATTTTAGGAGCAGAGAACAGGGTTTACGAACAGCATTACTATAATCGGTAAGTGAGTTCTTGTGCATTGCACAATTTATTTGAAACCGAAATTACTAAAAATATTCCTGGCTATTTTCGCATGACAAGGTCGCATGATTGTACATGTATATAGTTATTGCACCGTTAAAATAAATGAATTCATTTAATACTATAATGCTGTTCGTTCATCGTAAACCATAAACCCTGTTGTTTGCTCCTAAAATAACGATCACCTTTGCGGTTACTCAAATGGAATACGTACTCATTTTTTGGTGTAAGAAAACAGGCGGGTTTACGAACAACATTAATATCTCTACACGACAACTTTTTTTTTATATATAATTTAAATTTTATTTTCTTGACAAATGGTACAAAGAACTAAGCTATGATTTTCCACATCACAACAAGCAACTAGCAGCCTACTTATCCAGACAGCTTGAAAAACCATTACCACAAGTTAAGCTCAAAGTATGCAATATATGAGAGTCTCAATTATTTTTGTCATGCCTCTGCCTATATATGTTAGGGTAAAAATAGTAAAAAATGATTTATATTTTATTTCTATAATATTCATAATTGTATGTATTTTAATATTGCTGTATGTCGAAACTTGTTATTGAAATTTTACATGTACGTCATATTTGTATTGATGATAAAGAGAGAGAAGTTTACATAGTAAATGCTCAAAGTGCATAAAATCATAGTTTTGAATACTGATTCATCCCCAAAATTGTGCGCTGTGGTCATCACATATGATTCATGCAATGTTTACACTTAAAGACTTTAAAAGCTTGGCCAGCCACAGCCAAACACACTACTCAGAGACAGACAGACACTACACACATAGCTGATAGGCTCACACGAGCAGGTTGCTCGTGTGAGCTCAACTCTCTCTCTCTCTCTCTCTCATTCATTATTATTTTATCACAGCAGACTAACTATATTGTATTTGACTACGATAATAAATTACGAGTTAAAGTGAAGAACCCGCCGTTTATTTTTGTTCGTTATTATTCGTGTCTCCTGTTCACCTTAAACCTGATCATCGTTATATTTTAGTTATATCAGTGAACCACGGAAATTTTTAACTAACACATATACAGTATGTATATATAGGAATACCAATTATTTAGGAAGTAGATTGGAAGTCTTTCATAAGCATAAATTTTGCTCCTAGGAGGAAGCAATTCAGTCTGGAGCTATATAATGTTACACAAAAATTAACTTTTTATTTGTTGGCATGCAGGTACTGAAGATAATTGATCACCTTATCCACGAAGGACATACTAACATTAGATTTGCCTTGAGGAAGAATGACAGTTCTATCAAAATGGCTACAATGTACAATGGTGTGCCTGACCCATTGACTGGAACAACGATGTATGAAAAAATACGCACTGACTCTAAGGTATAATCAAATCAAATATGTAAAAAAAAAAAAAATAATAATAATAATAATAAACTTGGAACTAAATATTAAATTTAATTTCCATTTGATATATTTAATAGGCATTACTAGAACTTCTCTTTTCTCCTGAGAGAATTCAAAATGATGAAAAACAAATGCACGAAACAGGAAGCCGACCTCAGAAACCTTATTTAGGAGCGTTAGGTTCAAGCACAACAAATGAAGGAAAATATCAAGGATTTGGCAACAGCCCTAAAATGAAAGAAGGTAAATAATGATCAAAATGACTAGTTTGTTGTGTTGTCTGGGCCAAGATCAGGCCAAGATCTTGGAAGTGAAGCCTGGTCAGTTGAATGGGTGAACATGTGTAGCTTATCTCGTGCTTTTCTTGTATCCTGCCTTTATGAAGGGTCAAGTCTACCTTACAGAGCCTCTATTCCTTGAGGTTCCCTCCACACCACTCTACTCTACTACCAGGTTAGAATGGTAAAAAGTAGGGTAGTGTGGGCTTGAATGCATGATTTGTGGGCTTTGTGTGGCGTTGCCAGCGTCTAGCTCATAGACTGTGATTAGCTTATATGATGATCTGGCCTGTGCACTATCGCTTTATCTATGTCTTGCAAATGGAACTGCATGATACAGAAATACATTGTTCAGGTCAAGACTCGTGCCATCCAACCTGTGTCACTTGTGCAAGTTAGGATAAGAAACCTGGCATGGCACTATGCTTGGCTTGTTCAAAGTCAACTGCTATTGGATGTGAAGGATGCCACACAATATAAGAAAATGTGGTAGCTTGAGTCTGATAGAGTTGATTCAAGCCATGTTGGAAGTATGCAATATGGTTTTCACAATGTGATGGCTGAGAGAAACCAAGCCCATAATATTAATTCATATCGATGGTGTAGCGGAAAATATGTGTATCTCGATATTTGTCATGGCAAATAATAACTTGGAGCGCCATGTATGTACATTACATTCAGAAACAAGTTAAATATTTTGCTTCCCATGACAAAAAATGAGCTACACATTTTGCTCCTCCTGATAAAATACAAGGTACACATTTTTCTTCACATTATAAATAACAAGATACACACATTTTCCGCTACAGCATCGATAGATAAACTTCAGTATAATAACAGAAAAAACTTTTTCATATATTATTATTTTCCACTGTTTCAGAAACTGTTACTGATAAAGTTCTGAGCTACTTTGATAGATTTTCAACGAGTAGTGATCAACATTCTAAAATTATTCGCGATGGTATTGCTAGCTCAGTTGGAAAATATGAAGCAGTTGTCTTGCCTGATCAGCAGTTTATGACAATTCATACCATTGCTATGCCAACAATGCCTCAACTCTCCAGATCCACTTCAGTAAAAAGTAAGCTGAAAGCTATTTGCTATTAACGAATAAAGGAACAACTGATTTGAAGCTGACTATGTAAGTGATTTTGCTCACATCCACTTTCGTTTTGACGTACTTTGCATGAGTAGTAAGTAGAAACGGAAGCAGATGTGACTGATATCGCTTAAAGTCTGCCTCAAAACAGTTGTTCCTTTATTAGTCAATCATTTTTTTTCCTCTTTTGTATCAAATAACTAGTTACAACCTATAAGTAGTTTTATTTCTTGAACCTAACGTGTAAGTATAAACACTGTGACTTTTATTTTTTACCAGCCCATGTCCCTGGAAAGGCAGGTGGAGGTTGGGAGGACTCAGAGGATGAAATGGAGGAACCACACACAAGTCAGCATGCCAGTATTGCATCTGTGAATTCTTTGAACCAGTAAGCTTATGTGACAATCAAAGCATATTCTAATATAATAAACCTAATTGTAAATTCATACTTCCAGGGTTGATGAGAGTATACTTGAAAATTCTGCAGAGAATGCTCTCATAAAGAAATTTTGTTCACAACGGAAATTTCCTGTTACCTGGAAAGAACTGAGTGAAATTTGTGAAAGGTGAGATTGTTAGATGCAGTATTTTATTATTATTATTGATAAATTTTAAAGAAAAGGATAGGAGAAATTGGCAAGGGCCTTACCATAGTGAAGAGAGTCCCATAATTTGGTGAAAACCTTGATAGCAGACATAAAAAAACTTACATATGACCATATGGATAGTGTTCTTTTTATATCTGTGCTAGCAAGATTTTCACCAAACTATGGGACTCTCTACTATGGTAAGGGGTAAGGCCCTTGCTGGTTTCTCCTATACTTTTCTTTAAAATTTATCATACTTATAACCGTGATAGTTTGTGGTCCTTCAAATCTTATTTTATTATTAATATTAATTATTAGCGTTTTAAGGAACCTTTTAAAGCATTTACAAAAATGAAACATTTTCTGTGTCCCCAAATTTTTATTTATTTACTTGCTTTTTGGTATGTGTTATTAATTTCCCAATTTATAGCTCCTACTGTGCTGTGTATATATTTTATGAATATTTGAATTTTAAATTTATGTAATCAGTCATTTCCATGTGTGTAGTTATTCATAATTAAATTCTCTTATTTATTATTACCTAGCTCTTTAATTTTTCAATAACTAAATTTAGTTAAAAAATATATGTAGTTATTAATAAAAAAAGCTGAATGCAAATGATAATGAGCAATTCTACAAGAAGTTAACCCCTATTTTTGAATATATCATTAGAAAGAGCAAAAGCAATAGATAAACTTAGTATAGTCAAGCTCATTATAGAATCTGATATATCTACTAGTTTTGATATTACATTTTTAACATGTTTGCATCAAACTGTTAATCACAATAATTATTACAGATGTAATGAATTGAGTGGGCCAGCAGCTCTTCAGTCAATTGTTGAAGTTATGCAGAAATGTCCCGAGACTGATATTCTCCAAGCGTTGATTTTGCTTGATGCTCTACTCCACACAGAGATGCTGGCAACTTCTCGAGCAATGGCAGAGGCAGATCAACTACTGAATGAACCCTTATCTGCTGTGTGCGACAGTGAAAACCTCTCTAAGTTGCACAAGAACAAAGCTGATAAGATTTTAAAAATCTTAAGTAAAAGAGTTATCACATTAAAAAGCTAACATCCTCTAATAGTATGAAGTTTATTTTAAATTATTAATATGTTTGTATTTTATGTTAAGGAAAAACCGACTTTGCAATTCTTGATAATAATAATATGTAGAAAAACATACAGATTGGAAAAATTGGATAAAATTAGCTAACACCTAGAGAAAAATAATTTCCTACCTAGGCCAATAAGCATTATGCTGTATGCACTTAATTTTGGACTGGATTAGAAACCACTTTGTCTCACACAACACATATCTGATAGTTAATTTTATCTTCCCTTTCTCCAATTTGTGTAATCTTTATATGCATTTTTCTACAAAATTGTTTTGTTTGAATGTTATGTTTATCTTTAAATTATTATCTGCTTATTTTGCAAGCTCTTAATGATGTACAAAATCAATAATAAAGTATAATAATTAAGCTTTATGAATTTATAAGATTCATTGTACTAAGTAAGTCATTCTTACAGAAAACATGAGTGATCAAATTCTGAAATACCTTATTTGGTTTAATTTTCCAACTTTAGATTCTTCATAACTAGATCTCATTGATCAAATCAAAATTTCCTAAAGATTAATTAGAAATGCACATTGTCTACAAGTATGGCAGCGTTGTTAAATAGATGAATTTAAATTATGTTACATCAAGTCTTCATGTAAAAAAAAAAAAAAAAAAAAAAAAAAAGTTGTCTCTTGCCACTATATGAGTAAATAGCTGATACAAGTTTTTTTTTTTTTTTTTTTTTTTTTTTTTTTTTAGTAAACTATTTTTATATTAATAGTGAACATTATAATAAAGCGCAAAATATTATGAAATCAATATTCATTTTATACACAAATAACACAAGTATGTATGTAACAATAATTTTTATAATAATAATAATAAAAAAAAATTAAAGAGAAGACTTTATTGTGAAAAATTCACATCATTCATACCACTGAGCTGCGATAAGGCAGTAGATTTTACAAGAAATAAGTAAATTTTGGTGTTCCGAGGTTGCAGGCATAGAGGCAGGTCAGTAAAATTTGAGCTATTTCTTAATAACTTGGATCACATCTTCATCTTGCATCACATGGTGGACACCAACTCGTTGTGGAGAGTACTTTGTGCTAGTGCCCTGGAACAAAATAACAAATGCAATTTTTTATTTGGATATTCATCAAGTAGTTAATTAAATTTTTATTATAATAATAGAGTAAGTATGGTAGAAAGATCAGAACTCGTTGAATTAAAAATTAATAAAAACACTAATTAATACATCGATGGCTCCGTGGAAAACTGAACTATCTATAGTCTCCGTGCGCCTCAAATTTGGAACACCTGCGCTCTCCGCCTCTCCCAAATTTGAAGCATCTCATACCAGCGCTCCATTAAAGATGCTTCAATTTTGGTTGAGGCGGAGAGTGCAGATGTTCCAAATTTGAGGCGCGCGGAGACTATAGATAGTTCAGTTTTCCGCGAAGCCATCGACCTACACTTAATTAGGACTCGGGATCAAATACTCTAGCATAGACGAGTGCTGGATATTTTTTGATAAAACAAACTTTCATAAAGAATGGAGATTTACCCAATATTTTGTCCCCTCATTTATAATTATTTTTAAGATATAAATATATATAAAGATCACAATATATACAATAGCACAGGATTATTAGGGCATTGTAATGTCATTTTTCATTGTTATTTATTTATTACTTATGTGTTAGAACGATTTAAACAAATGAACCTCTCACATGATTTTAAAATGTACCTATTTCTAGTGATACCAATAGGTCCTTCAACTGTCAACTTTCTATCAGTTAATTCCAGCACAAGGGAATATGACAATATGTTTTTATTAATGCAGCTCAATTTGTCAGTTTTCCGTGCATGCACCATGAAACCTATCGTCTCTAACACGGCAAATTGTTTCAAGTGAAATTATCACGAGCGAGCTAAACGTTCCATCTGACACAATAAACCCTATGTAGATGGGACGTTTGTCGAGCTTGTGATAATTTCACTTGAAAATTTTTGACGCAATAGAGACGCTATTTTTCACTTCAATACTTCTGATCTTTCGAATTTTCACCAACAAAGTCAGCAACACTAATACTTACCCAAACAAGGGCATATTTGAAGGCAGCTGCTAAGGTCCTGTGAATAGCATGACAAACATGCTCAACTGTTACACCACGTCTCAAAATTAATCCGTCATCAAAATCTGGAGGTTGTCCAGGTTTCTTGGTATAAACTCTGATGAGAGCAAGCTCCTCCCATAGCCTCTCAAGAAGATAGTCCAGGTTTAGTCTCATGTTACAGCTAAACAATTAAATATGTACATTATTGTATTTGAAATAACTTTTGGTAAGTTGTACCTAATTAATCTCTTGTTAAGGTTGACTGTTTCATTCTCACAGTAATGAAATATCAAAACTTAAAATGGGCTATACTCTAAATTATCATTCTTGAGGCATGTAAATTTGACATCTGTCAACGGATAACCAATGTTGGAACAATGTAAACAAATTGACCCTTTCAAATCATTTTAAAGTATTGTTCACATGTAACGTAAAAGTTACGTGCGTCAACGTGCGTTAACAGATAAACTAAGTGGGAACAATGTAAACAAATGAAGCCTTTCACATTATTTTTGAAAATTACATGTAAACCGCTCCATTTGTTGACACCCAGTAAACCATAGTTTTTTACAAGTAGATTACAAGTACTTGTCTGATTCAAGAATGTCTCTCCCAACTCATGTGACGTCACTGGTACTGACATTCTTGAATGGGACAAGTACTTGCAATCTGCATGTAAAAAACTGTGGTTTACTGGGCAATGTTCAAACTTTGTTTATCCGTTGACTCGTGTTGACGCACATAACTTTTACGTTACATGTGAACAATACATAAAACTTTGCCTGCTTTCTGAATAACTTAACAAGAGATTAACTGATTGCTACGTACAGCAGAAAATGCTGTAAAAGAAAAAAGCAAGAAAAAAAAAGCAGTAGCTTACCTAACAACAACGCTGTAATCTTGACGTGCAATACGATCTACCTCTTCCATAGAGATTTGATCAATTTTGTTGTAAACATACACACAAGGCAGGTACACTCGATTTGCGGAGATGACATCAATAAGTTCATCAGCAGTACAATCTTCTCGGAACAGCACCTATGCAGAAATAATAATAAAAAAAAAACTATTTAGCTAGGAGTCATACAGACGAAACACACTATCAACAATTTACCAAGTACTCGCCCACATACGAATTCATTATAACTTTTATCATTTTTGAGAGTTCACTATTACAATCTACGTCATTTGTGAGAGTATTTCTAGGAACTTAAGGATTATCAACTGAATCTAATCTTTTGGTACATCTATCAAGGTGAACCAAACTACCTAAAAATTATGAGGTATCAGTTTGAAAAAAATTTGACCTAAAAGTATTTAAAAATAGATATCGATGTTGTTGCGAGCAATATGTGTATCTCGTATTTTGTCAGGCGAAGCAAAATGTGCAAGTCGTTTTTTGTCACGCTAAGTAATATGTGTATCTTATTTTTTTTGTCAAGCCAAGCAAAATGTGTAAGTAGTTCCCGAAAGTAATGGACATGGCGCTCGACTTACACATATTGCTTTAAGTGACAAAATACAATATACACATATTGCTACATGTGACAAAAAAAACTTACACATTTTGCTTCGCCTGACAAAATACGAGTTACACATATTGCTCGCAACAACATCGATATATACTCTTATTACATTTATTTCAATAAATTTTTTCATCCTTATTTCATCCTATCCTGAAATATTTATTACATTCATTATAAGTTACTCTATTACTTTTTAATTTGCTGACAAAGACAAAACTTTAAAAAGATGCCAAATGGTAGCAGAAAGAAAAAAATTATACATATTTTATACTGTACGTAATAAAAGATATTAGACCTCTGACACCTCCCCTTAATACAAATTACAATATTTAGCTTTAATTTTTACGTGTATAAAACACTACTACATTGACACTGGTTTAGTGTAGTAATTTCTTACTTCAGCATTGAAGATCTTGTATTCATGTAGAATCAACTGAACCATCTTCTCGTCAATTCTGGTGAGATTACATGTTGCATTGAATGATAATCCACCACCTTTCTTGATCTATATGCAACAGATAGAAGCAATGATAAGTACCACTTACATTTTGCACCAAAAATACAAGTACTAATAATATAGTATGATATATTTTAATGACTTTTAGAAAATATATTATTTATATATAAAAGAAAATAAATTTGCTTGCGTAATAAAAAGAAGAAAAAAATCATAGCTTTTTACCTTAAAATAAATGTTTGGTTTTTGCTTATTGAGTCGAATACCCACAGATTCCAATTCTTTCTCAAGTAACCCTCTCTGAACATCTTGTTTAGTAGCATCTAACATCATAAGTACAAGATCTGCAGTTCTGGCTACTGCAATAACTTGACGACCTCTGCCTTTACCCTGGGAGGCACCTTCAATGATACCAGGTAAATCAAGAAGCTGAATATTGGCTCCTTTGTATTCAATGACACCAGGGATGCATGTAAGTGTTGTGAATTCATAGGAAGCAGCTTCACTCTCTGTGTGTGTCAGGGTGCTGAGCAAGGTAGACTGAAATAAATAATAATAAATAAATAACATGCATAACACACTGTCAATAAATGTTTTTCCTCTCTCTCTCAAGATAAAATAACAAAGATTTCAATGACATTACCTTTCCGACAGAAGGAAAGCCAATCAATGCCACTCTAGCATCTCCAGATTTGAGTACATCAAAACCTTCACCCTTCTCAGATTTTTTACTAGGCTCAAGAAGTTGCGATCTATATTTAGCTAATTTGGCTTTCAGTAATCCCAGATGATACTCAGTTGCTGCAATAAAATAAAGACATTCTTTGTTTAGTATGTTCATAAAAACAAATGAAAATTATTGGATTTTTGTAAGCTTGTGTCATAAATAATAATATGTCACTGGCCCTGAAAAAAATATGACCTCTTATGGGTTAAAGTTTCCCCATATATGTACACGATTCGGAGATATGAACATTGCGGTAAATTTTTTCCGGGGCCTGTATATGTATGTACTTTTTGTACGTATGTATGTGTACGGTATATATGTACCTATGTCATGTATGTATGAGATGCAAATGGTAAAATATTATTTGACTATGCATTTCCCCATCTCTATGATTTCCCCAAGAAATGTTTAATTGACTATCAGTTTAGATTTTTGTTCCAAAAAACATCAAAACCTGGTAAAATAACATCGTACCACGCATATACATATGTATTTATGTACAACTGAATCAATGGAAAACCAACAAACATTGTATGACCAGAGAAAAAGTATACATGCAGATAGCATCATGTAACATGTATGTATTATATGTATGATGTATTATATTTACTTCTGGCAGAAAGTTATATATACATACATATAATAGTGAACTATGATGGATACATATGTATCATACATACATACATACATTTTATTATAGTCCGATTCGATGTATGTATAAAATTTTTATTTTTTTGCCTCAGGTAAAGGCATTAAAATAAAATTTTATGGCAGAGTATATGTATGACAATACACAATATGCATACTATATTATTATAGGCATATAATATTTATATGTATGGGTGTTTACATATTATTCTTAGGGTATAAATGTGTGTAAGTTAACAACATGCTGTTCATTCTCACCTTTATTTTTTTGAGTTCTTGCGATTTCCTTTTCGATTTCAGATATTTTTTCAAGAATTCCCATTTTTGGAATTTATATTAATCAACAAAAACACAAATAATGGTATTTAAAAGTTTATAAACGTTCATAAATCTCACAAATTAAAATAAAAAACACTTTCATCAGCAAAACATGGCAAATGGGCAAAATTCAGCCGGGAATGAAGAGTAGTGTGCTTACGTAAAACTATTTTTATGTTTTTTTACAGGCTTTTATCATGCAAAGTTTCCTGAAAATATTTAATACGTAAGCTCTATAGTATCAAAAATCCTTTGTTTCCCCACCTTCTTTTCCCCTCATTCTCCTCAAATGCTAAGTTTTTTTTACAGCTGAATGTGTTTTGTGTCGTTCATTTATTGTGCTCAGTATTTTGATTAAAAAATGCCGTCAGATAGTAAAAAACATGATAGAAGACACCATATGCACCAGGTAAGAATGCTATTTATTCAATTAATGTAAGATTTTTGGTAAAAACATTCCTAACTAATAGAAATTATGATTATTTTAATGTGCGTCTTTGTTTGATCAGTCTCCTGTGACACCACCTCCTTGCCTGGAAATTAGCGACGATGAATTGGTTTCAATATCAGTACGAGATCTCAATCGACAACTTAAAATGAGAGGTTTAAATCGAGAAGAAATCGTTCGTATGAAACAGAGGAGAAGAACCTTAAAAAACAGAGGCTATGCTGCTAGGTAATATATCCATTTTGTTGCTTTCTATAGCATTACTCAGCACTTTTTTGACCTTTCATAAAAATCTAGCCTCGCTGTACAGGCTCCTAAACCATTTTTATTGATTTTTCACATTACAGAGATGATTTATGAGCAGTTGTCATTATTTTTCTAATTAAATCAGAGAATTTGCTTAGTAAATAAGATGTGTTGGTAGTTGGTACACTATTAAAAGGGGCGTGTCCTTCCTCTATTCTATGACAACACAAACATTGCCTTATTTTTGCCCTTTCAAAAAATGTATATTTTTCCCTATGCTGCTATCTTTAAATAAAGACAATTATTTAATTTATAGTCTTGTTGTGTATCGTGACACCCAGTAACAATTGGGGGGACACTGCATCTATATCATTACAACAACAAATATTACACTCTATCATTTTCAGTTTGAAAATACATAAAGTGCAGCATATTCATACTGTATAGTAACTTTGTCTTGGAATGGTCAGAAATTATTAGCACATTAACATTGTTAGGGATGGACTGGCAAAAAAATAAAAAAAAAAAATAATAAAAATGTATTTTCACTCAGTTATTTCAATACTGTAATCAATTTCTCCTTGAAAATACCATACTTGATTAAAAATATGAAGTAAAAAACTGTTGCCAAAATTTTTAAACCAGATTAAAGTTGACTTAAAAATAATAATAATAATAATGAAATTCTAAGATGTTGATAAAATGTATGACACTGGCGTGCTTCTAATATTAAATTGTGTTTCAGTTGTCGTATCAAACGTATTGAGCAGAAAGATGAACTTGAGACTGAGAAATCACAGGAGTATCAGGACATGGAGACGATGCTTGATAACAACAATAAAATGAGGGATGAAATTGAAGCTCTTCACAGCAAGTATGAAGCATTAAAAAAATTTGCCGCGCAGAAGAAAATCCCATTGCCTCCTGAATTAGAGTCCGTACATTAATGAAAATTTAAATTTTTTTTTTAAACAAATACAGTATACAACTATCAATTTAGTATTCTATATAAGTAATTTCGTATAAAATATCACACACACAAAAATATATAAAAAAAAAAAAAAATATATATATTCAAGGAATTTAAAATTTTAAGATAAATCTGTACAATTAGGTTTTATATATCAATATATCCATACCAATATTGTTGCAATTTGGTCGACATAGCACTACAGAATATTTTGTTTGAATTATAATTTATTATCTATAGACTTTTAAAGTAAGTAAGCTGTATTGGTATTGGAAAAATGTATACAATTTTTCTTTTTATTACCTATTATTATTGATATAAAAACTATATGTTCCATAATAAAATAATTGTAGTAACATTATCTTACTCAGCTAAAACATTTTAAAATACTGAAATGCATAATTTTATTTATTATTATCTTCCAAAACAAAGTGCTGGATAAGCACAGTCTATGATGTTAATTTCTATGAACTTTTTTTCATAACGTGGGCCTAATGTAAATGTGTAAAATATATGTTACCATTTTTTTCCTTCTATTTGATGCATTATTTCATTATCATACTTGTATTTGTAATTACACTTACAAAGAACTCACTTTCTCTCTCGCGATGTTACTTGTATTACTTTTGTCACTTTAATTTAATGTTTATAAAACTTCTTGAAATGTTAAACACATATTTTTTATTTTTGTATAACTAAATATTTAATAAATAAAAACTATATTATTACAAAATTATTTTTATTATTTTAAAATTAAATGTTTTAAAACAACAGAAAATTGACAGAATTAAACTTAATTTAATTTCAAATGTGAAATATGTTGAACTTAAAATCATATTAGTTGATACTAAACTGTATGCATTAAGTTTTAATTTAAGTCTCCTTCTGTCATATAAGAAATTAGCAAACCCACAACATGAACGTTAATACTGTTTCCTAACAATGCACTGGCTTGCCTTGCAGTAAAATTGGGGGGGAAATCAAATGATTCTGGGAAACACATTAGTCTTAAGATTTCACGTGGGGTGAAGAACCGTGGAGAAAGTTTCTGCACTTTTGTAATATCTTCAGGTGAAAGTCTTTTTTTGTTTTGTTCTATGGTGTCAAATACTTCTGCAGAAGCTCTGGTGTCGTTGATAACTATTGAACCTGTACCTAGGTGGTAGCGACGATATGCTTTTGTAAAGCAGCACGAGTGGTTGCTTTCCTTATCCACTAAATCCATTTCCCAGATGTAACGTTCTAGCACCTGTAACAATTTGATACACACTAGTGCTGTCGAAAAAAATCTGGATTTTGGAATCCGGATAAAAAATTATCCGTTATCCGAATTCCTATCCAGATTACGATCCGGATCACGCGATCCGGATCGTAATCTGGATAATTTTGATCCAGATCGTGATCCGGATTTCAATGCGGATAATTTTGATCTTGATCGCGATACAGATAATTTTGATCCGGATCATATTCGGATAATATTGATCCAAATAATTTGATCAATATCGTGATTCGTTTAATTTTTTCAACATTAATGACCCAGATCACGATTTCATACAATTACGATAAATATTAAGCAAAAAAAAAAAAAAAAAAAAAATCCAGATTTCGAAATCCAGATAAAAAATTATCCGTTATCCAATTTTTTATCCGGATCACGATCCAGATACATCCAGATCACGATCCGGATTTAAACGGATCAGTGAATCCGGATAATTTCTTGTCCGCCAAATCCGGATCAATCGATCTGGATAACTTTCTATTTGAAATCCGGATTTTAATTTTATCCGGATTTCGACAGCACTAATTCTTACATTTAATGACATTCATTTCATTGTAACCAATGCTCATGCAGTCTAAACCCAATACAAGCCTTTTTTATGAAGCTCAAGCAATACGAGTGATTAGTACATACGCAATACAATCCTTTCAGCCTGGGCTAGAAAATTTTCTCTACTAGGAAATTTTATCCCTGTCAGTGTAAGCTCATTACTATCTCCCATTCCCCAATTTTCCTAATCTATGAATTTTTCTATCAAATCTTTTTACAATCAATCATCACATAATTTATTTTTTTCCCTTGATATTTGTTATTTTCAAACAAGTAATTAATAAAATTAATGTCTTCTAGAACTATTCAAAAGGAAAAGACCAACTATTTTAGATATATATTTAGATTTTAAGTTTAACACGGCATTATTATTCTAGAGCACAACAGTAATAAAATAACACTATGTTTTTCAAACGGCAAAGTAGAAAAAAAATATGCGCAGATTAGTTATTGACAAATATAGCTATAGTAAAAAATAAAAATAATAATAATAATAAATAACATGAAACTTTTAAAGAAGCCCGATGCTAAAATAAAGTGCAGCGCTGCTATATTTTGTGTTAGTGTATCAAAGAAAATATATATTAGGAAAGCCAACAAGCGCCTTACCAAGGCAATGCCCATAGTTAGGTGAACGTCTTGACCACACAGTTTACACAAAGATTGATTAAATTAAATATAATGAGGAAGACTAAAAAAATTTAGAGGGTAATTTTATTGCATATTCTAAAAGAGGACATAGGACAATAAAGTTTTATTTTTATTATTTTTTTTTTATCTGAGAATTGATAGATGCAAATTTCTAATTTTGGAGTTCATTAAGTATTTTTAATTGTAATTTTTTAAAGTCGAGAAATTATGTCACAAGCTGCACCTTTTTCCTATGCTTCTTGCATTATGTTGCAGCCTGTGACGTCATTTTTTTATTTTCAATAATTAATTAAAAATACTTACAAATGCGGTTCAGGAAAATTTCATCTTTTTTTTTAATAATATTTAAAATATTAGCAAATATTTAATAATATTTTTTTCTCCTACTTTGTATCATGTTATACCCAATACAGAATTATTATTATTATTATTTAGAATATAAAATAAAATTAACCCCTGTAGTCTTTCTCGTTGTAAATAAATTGTAAATTTAATGCCTCAAGTCCAGGAATGAAGATCATCAGCTATGAACATCAGCATGGCTATATTGGCTATGTTCTTTTCTTTGATCACATATTCAAACCGGGAAGGAGGCACTTATAATGAAAGGTCAAACTTACATGAACCTGCTTAGCGTTCAAGCTTTATGCATAAAATTGATTACATTTAATTTAAATCAACATCTACTATATTTGGTACAGAACATACTTTCTCAGGCACTGCATGCTTCTGTAAAGCAGTAGAATCCAAATTTTCAAGGACGTGAGACAAAGAGTACATTCCTTGATCTGCTGCCAACTCCCTGTGTTTGGCATTCAGTCTGCTGAGAGTAGGGTGCTTAGGTTTCTCCGAGGCAGCAGTCAGAGCAACAGGCAGCTCTTCAGCCTTGCAAAGCAAAATAAGAACATATAAATACACAAGTTATGCTTCAAAAAGAAATATTTTATAATAGAACTATGAACGCTCCTCCCGAATACATCTGACCGCAGCGTTCACGTCTCCAAGTGTCAAATATATGGGGAAACTTTATTGCGACCGGTCAGATTTATTTGGGAGACGTGTACTGCTATTACTTTAACCTGAGAAATAAAGAAGCTACAGATAAGAACCAAACTTACTAGTCCATTAACAATATGACTAAATTTCCAAGGTTTTCGCTTTGCAAGCAGGTAATAACGAGCTCTACTATTTGGTATAGAAAATTGTGATGGAGTTAAATGAAATTCTTGTACTTCAAATAAATTTTCTTGAAGAATTTGGACAAGCTCATTGCGTGCAACAGATCCACCAAATCCAACAACATTTTCCAACAATATATAACGGATACCCCACAAGTCAGGCAGTAACTCCATGAAGCGTATTAATGCCATGCAACGAGTGTCTGCCAATCCTTGCTGATTGCCAGTTCTAGAGAATGGCTGGCATGGAGGACTCATAAGAATCATATCGGGTTTCAATTTCTCTACTTCTTTAGCAGTAAAACCTTCAATATTCCGTTGCATTAAATTGGTATTTGGGAAATTAAATTTGTAAGCTTCATTTGCAGAGGTATTGATATCAACAGCAGCAACAACTTCTGCATTGATTTCACTCTCTGAAACATAAAAAAATATAATACATACATACATATATGTAAACCATGACATGATATACATAACATTGTACATAGATATATGTACTGCATCGAACAACAGTAAAATGACAGCTGGGCTGAAATGAACTATGTGTCTTTTTTATACATATTCGGTATTCCTTTTGACAAATAAAGTAGATTATATAAAGTGTATTAGTATATAATCATAGATATATGATCAAAATAATTATACTTATTTACCTTTCAACGCTAAATGCATCCCTCCAATACCACTGAAAAGCTCTAACACTTTTATATTAGCCATTGTTATTTATTATTAATATGTTCTGCACTTTTCCTGCCAATTATTTAGCCTCTATAAGGCATGGTTTTTCCATCTGGTGGAAATCAAATCCAATCAAATCTGATCTCATCAAAACAAAAAACAACATGCTGCAAAATCACAACAAATTTAGTTCCAAAATATGGCTATAGATGACGGGCTTAAAATAAAAACAACATTTTAGTTCTAAAATTTCCCAATAGATGCCTAAAAACTTTTAAAACTTTTTGAGGGAAAATTCATGTCATAATTCAAATACATGAAACTGGAGAACGTCAAATAAGCACGCAATCACATCAGCACGCGATTTAATCTAAAAATGAAAATATTGATAAAAGACGAGTCTTTATGCTATACCCTACATCACTCTTTATGAAGTAGTCTAGCAGAACAGAAGCAAAAATCATGGATGTTGTCAAAAAATATTTCAATGATTCATCTGCGCCCGGTAAGTGTTACATTTTGTATATATTATTTATTATATAAAGCAAAATGTTTTATTCAAATTTTTTTTTTTTTTTTTTTTTTTTTTTTTTGTAAAATGTAAAATTATAATGAATATTTTGATTTTGATATTTTTTTTTTTAATTTGGAGCAAAAATGGTATGAACAAGGAGGTGTCAATGAAATTATAAAAAAAAAATAATAATACTTAAGAATTATAATTAAAATTTACATGATTTTTTGCAATTAAAGGTGACAGATATTGGCTAGCATGCGAAGCTCAAGAGTTGATTGAGGTGTTTGGAAGCCACTGCTACCTCTTTGGCGTGATGACTTCAACCGATGATGTCTGGGATCTCATCGCTTCCGCTCTCCGGAAAAGAGGCATTGCAGTAAATAATTTATTTATTTAAAAAATAGGAATAATATATTCATAACTTATGCATTCAACATAAAGAACATTTAGTCATAAAACTCCTAAATTCCGAAAGTTGTAGGGTAGGAGAAACCGGGGGTTGAATTAGACGCGCGTTTTATATCACGTATAATACAATAATGCTGTTCGTAAACCCTGTTCTCTTGCACCAAAAAATGCACATTCCATTTGATTAACCATAGCTGATCCGCTGATCGTCATTTTAGGGGCAAAGAACAGGGTTTACGAACAGCATTAGTATGTAATGGGTGGCAAATATTATCAAATATACCTGCTGGACTCGTTCCTCGCCTGACAACTTTGTCAAACTTTAATTTTTTATATAATTTATTATTAATTTTTTTAATGCTTTAATTTGTAATTTGTGCTATAGTTTGAAATTTCCTGGGATAGGGCATGGATGTTAATTTTTCCCAAAATACTTTTATATTTAATACGATTTTTCTTTAATTTTGTAGAATATAACTAAATGCACATGATGTAGATGCATGCATGCAAACAAATCTGAGTGAGCGACGGGATATTTTGTAGATGTGAATTTTTTTTATCCTTCCAGAGGTATCGCTGACGGAAAAAGTTTCCCTTTGTGTATTGGTACCAATAAAAGGTTATTAAAATTTGATAACCATCTAGGCATGCGCTTATTGATAGTATTCACAACAATGAGTTATTTACACCTTATTTTTAATAATTGAAAAACTTTTTTAAGCATGATAAAACAATGTCCCTGCCTGTAACCATAGAAATTGGGCTATATCTTTACTCCGAGAGATTGTCAAGTTTACGCTCATGTATATTTTTTAATGGTATTCAAAATATATTTGCAAAGGCATAATAATAATCGGGCAATATGTAATATGTAAGAAACAAAAAATGCCATTACACATTACAACTATCATTAATGTCATTACCTGATACCTCCAATATTGAGGAATTGCAGTGGCGACCCAATAGAGGGGGATATGAGGGGACATTTTTCCCGGGCGCAAGGGCTCAAAGGAGCGCAGCAGTGACGAAATTAAGGCAGTGAAAAAAAAAATGCAAAAATTTACCATGAGAAGTAAAAAATTTCGCGCTTCGCGCGATTCAGGGTGTCATTATCTGTTATCTTTTTATTTATTAAATCTTTAAATCGTAGATTATTTTCTTACTTCTTTCAATTTATCTGTAAATTCGTTCTCAATGGCTCGTTTCCAGATTGTATAATAATATATACTGAAAAGTATTTCAAGAAAAAAAAAAATGAACATGCAGCCCTGTGAATACATTTTCCTTTTTTTTTTTTTTTTTTTTTTTTTCTTTTTTTTTTTCTTTTTTTTTTTTTTTTTTTTTTTTTTCTTTTCATGGGCTTAAAAATGTTTTAGAAATTGTTTAAAAAATAATGTACCTCTAACAAACGTTTTTTTAGGGGGTAGGGGCATCCGGATTGAGAAATTGTTTGTATTTATAAAGTTGTTTAATAGATAAAAACTTCAATTGTTTTGATCTAACAGAAGTTGCACGCATTTGATTTATATATAGTTTATTTTTGGGGAAGTTACTATGGTATAGTTTGATCAATAATCCTAAGTCATGTTTATAAAATCACTTTTCTCATGTGTCAGTATCAATGATGCTTTATTGAAGTTAAATTATTTGCATCACATTTACTTTCTGTGTGAATACACCTGTAAACATTTTTATTGGTATATAATATTAAAATAATTGTCTTATATCAAGTTTCTGTTTTGTAAGTATCAAAGTGTTAAAATGATAGCTATATAATATTACGACGTAATTTTAAATTGAAACCAATAAATAAATGTTACAAAGTTGAATTGATATTGACATTCGTACTGCACACACAATGGTACTCAAGGACGTACGCAGAAAATCGATCGCATTTTGTCAAAACACGCAATCTTTGATGAATGGATAACTTTAAATTGTCTTTTGTGTGCTAGTTGCAAATTTTAGAATATAACCTTAAAAAAATAATAACAATAAGGAAAAAAAAAACTTTTAAGTCTACGTATTGCGTGATGTTCCATGTTGCATTGATTTTCTGTGTCCTTGAATACCATGAGAGAGTTGTCTCAAATTAATGATTTTTAGTAAGTAATAATAACAAATCTGAAACCCAGTTTTTTTTTTTTTTTTTTTTTTTTTTGACAGTGCAGTAAAAAAATTAAAAATGAATTGTTCTCTTAAGCAAAAAACTATTATATATAATATATATATTTATATATAAATAAAACTATATAGTTCTAGATAAAATGCCATAAAGTTTGAAAATTCAAATTTTCTACATTTCATTTGGTTTGTTTATTTTTACTTCCCATAAGTTCCAATATGTCTTTTTATTTTAGTATTTATATAATATATGAATATATATTTATTATAAAGCTCCTGTAATAAAGTTGTGTATAAAAGAGCTTTTTAAATGATTATATGATGTAATCACATCATTATATAAGCTGTAATACTGTATACATTACATATATTACCATCATTCTGTTGACCGCACGCGTATTAACCCTATATAGTCACTTAGCACATTACAATATTATATGCCATACACTTCATGCATATCGGCTCAATTGCTACTTTGAAACTGAAACGTTGCACTGAAGTTATCATGAGAGAAGCAAGAGTGTACCATCTACATAATATGATGTACAATGGTCCAAAAGTTTAAGCAGCAGCCAGCAGATCTAAGGAAGGATTGAAAACTTTACAAAAGAGGTTATAGATATATTTACTGTAAATGATACAGCATGCAGGGTATGGTGTAGAAAATAGCAGATTATAGCAGGTCACCATATAAATTTACAGTGGAGCATATTACAGCAGCAGAGTGTTAAAGTAGATTTTCAGTATAGGTTTTGTTATAGCAGGTTTCATTATAATTGTCAATCGTGACATCGTGACTGAAGACTGAAGCACACAACTCGATAACTTATGAATATATCTACGAACCTGCAATGTTAAACCGATATTAGAAAAACTTTTTAAGTTCGATGTTAGAATCTTGAAATAAATTATTATGCATGCATGTCAATTTGAAATTTGAATCCGCGCAACGAAATTCCTTTAAAAAAAGTATATATAGAAATATAATATATCTATTTTCGTTGATGTTATGTAAAATGAAAATCTATTGACAGTATAAAACCTAAATTTGATAGTAAATGTCTGTTTTGTTTTTATACTTTAAATTAAGGATTTCTGTTTTTCATTATAATTTTGTAGTTTATGCAGTATATTCTTATACAGTATTTTAAAAATGAAGTTATTTAATTTAATTTTTTTAAATAAACTATTAAAAACGTTTATTTCCATAGGTTACAGCTCGACAGGCGAAGAGGAAGTGGCAATGCATGCGAGGGACTTACGACAGAATATCACGAGCTAAGTTGTTAAAGCCCCTGAAACTTTGCTCGCACTTACATGATTACGATCCTTTTGGAGAGTGCGCACATCGATTGAGCCCAACTTATCCTCTATCATATGATGATTACTACCTAAGAAGAAGACCATACTACAATTACAAATATTATGATTATCTAGATTGCCTTGATAGCAGGTATGATCATTTAAGTTATTTGTATGATTTGAGTCGTTATTAGGCTAATTATATACTTACATAATTTATGAATTAATTGATTAATTAATACATCAAGACGATCAAAGTCTTTTTAGATTAGATAATTTCTATATTTTAATGAACATAAAATTAAAATCATATGAGGGTAAATCACGTATATTGGGTTATCTAATATACTGTAGACTTTATCATTGTTCGCCATTTTTTAACTATAAAGATTCTTTCAAAATAATTTAACACAAAAAATTATCTTTCAAATTTATTGCATTCGTTAAATTTAGCTGAAAGTACAAAATATATTATATATTATAATGTGCAACGCCTCTCTCATACAAAGAACATCTCTTCATTAACTTAAGTAATATGCACAATATAATTAACAAAGGGAAAAAATTGGATAAGTCTTAAAATTTTATATAGGTATAGACTTTCCATTCTTTCCAAACTTGATTTAATTCTAATTAAAGATAATCATTCTGCTGGTGTGATATTGTAAAATTAAAATGTAGAAAAATAAATAAAGTATTTATGATCTAAATTTGTAAAAAAAATCTTATTTATATATTTGAAAATTATTTCCATATTATGTACTACTCTATCAACAGATACTTTTTTTTTTTTAATGTATATAAGAATTATTTACTTTACAGGGATTCCCCCTTGTGGAATTGTGAATTTTTTAATTGCTTTGTTATGCATAAAAGCACTTGCACATGAGAATGAAATTAGAAAAGTGTTTTTACTGCTATATATATATATATATATATATATATATATATATATATATATATATATAATTAAAAAAAAAAGGAAGCTGTTATATTGAAGTAACATACTTGAGGTACAGTATGCAATACGTAAATGCCTTTTAGCTTGAGGTTTCAAATATATGCAGAAGCATTCCATTGGTTTGATCTGTCTGAACAAAAGGGGGGAAAGAAAAGCTAACTTAAAGGAATAGACCGGAGAAAAACATAAGCATTTATATCACAAAACACTTGATGGGATTTACATAAATAACATTAGTTTGTCCCAAAACCCAAGAGTAACCCCGTAGCAGAGATTAGAAAATTCGATTTATGCAACCCGCATAACATTTTCATACTAATTTTTCCATGTTTCTGACGTCATAAACATGAATTTTCACACAAATTGCATACTTTACAGTTGTTTCACGCTCTCTCGTGGGGCTACATTAACATTCTGGTAAAAATTGTCATCAGTTTTGAAGATCCCATTTCGTGTTTATTCATTAAAAAGCACATGATGTTTTATGCGGTCTATGGCTTTAAGCTTGCATTTCTATGAAGTAAATGAACAACGTTTTTATGTAGTCCTGTTCACACTAAGAAATATTTTGAATATTTGCGATAAATGTTTTAAATGCAAGACATCTTTATTTAAAATTGTATTATATTTTTAAGACCTGTTCACATGAAGCAATGAAGAAGACTGAAAAAAAATTAGGGGATAATTTTACTGCATATTCTCAAAGAGAATATAGAGTCCTGAATCGATTGATATATGAATTTATATTTTTTGAGTTCATAAATGACTTTTAATTATTTTTGAAAATCGATTAATGACGTCACTGGCTGCAACTTATGCATGTAAGCTTATAGGAAAAAGTTTTCACCCGTGACGTTATTTCGTGACTTTCAAAAATTAATTATAAATACTTAATGAACTCAAAAATTAGAAATTTGCACATCTATTGATACAGGACGATGTTCTCTTTGAGAATATGCAATAAAATTACACTCTAAGTCTTCCTCACTATATGCAGTAAAATTTATTATATGAAATTGCCATTGTTTCAAGCATAAAATATTGCAAGTAATGAAATTTATTACACATTGGAAATATTATCCGTGTGAATATGACTTTTTGCAATCAAAAATATATATTGCATAAGTACAGATATATTGCACCATATTATTACTATTAACTGATCATGATTTACTATTATATGGCCTGTTCACTAGGAGAAATGTTTGTAAGTAAATTGTATATTACGTAAAATTTTAATGATTTTAAGTGGAGATTGCATTCAATCAAATATTGTAAAGTAAAGTTATTGTTCCGTATGAAAAATCCCTTTTTATAGTGTAGATTTTGTTATAGTGTGATTATAGACCTGTGTCTAAAATTTAGGTGAACAATTTATAATTTTTATTTTTATCAAGCCTTGGTGGAAGGCAAGTTATCACGTTGTAATATTTTCAATATGCAATCAAATTTAAAATAATGATCCATACGAACAGGCGCTTTTTAGGTTAGTAAACTATAATCTATATGCAGTATATAAATTGCACTATATGTTAATTAATTTTCATTTTTGTGAAAATAATTTTGTCTTTCTTATAGAGCTATATATTTATGCGATTTTTAATTATAATTATCATGCCCAAAAAATATGAATCATATGTACGTTCGTAATAAAAAAATGTTATGCGACAGCTATTATTTTACAATTATTATTTTTAGTTGTACTCGATTTTAGTACAACTCAAATAATTTGTGTATTAATTATACAGTATATTATGTGTGTGTGTGTGAGTGTGTGCACATATATATATATATATATATATATATATATATATATATATATATATATAATATATATATATATATATATATATATAATATATATATATATATACATATATATATATATATATATATATATATATTATATATATGCATTATTTATATTTTATTTTAAGCAATACCAACATTGGCATACACATAAAAACATGCCAGATATTAATTAGGTGCAGAAAAGTTGCATCGGCACATAAAAGAGTTACTGTTGCAGAGGAGAGAGAGAGAGAGAGAGAGAGAGAGAGAGAGAGAGAGAGAGAGAGAGAGAGAGAGGAGAGAGAGAGAGAGAGAGAGAGAGAGAGAGAGAGAGAGAGAGAGAGAGAGAGAGAGAGAGAGAGAGAGAGAGAGAGAGAGAGAGAGAGAGAGAGAGAGAGAGAGAGAGAGAGAGAGAGAGAGAGAGAGAGAGAGAGAGAGAGAGAGAGAAATAGAGAGAAAGAGAAAAGAAGAAGTTTTGCATGCTCTAATTACTTATTTATTGTTCTTGTTTTATAAAGTTAAAAGTAATTCTGTTAAAAGCATATACCACAGTAAGCATAATATGCACATGGTTGTATAGAGGAAAAAAAAAAAGAACATGATTTCATTGTAAACTTTACACAATTTTGGAATGAAAGCAACTCTCGTGTACCTGTTTTATTTTTATTGTTTAAATTATTTACAAACAACATTGCAAAATATATATATGTATTTTGTAATTAGTTTTACCCGATGTCATAATAAGTCCTTTTATTTATTTGCCAAGGAATACACGATTCACATTTTATAAAAGTGTTTATGACAATAGGAGGCTGCGAATGCGAACAACATCACACCATATCGTTAGGCTGTTATTTTTGCCAATGATCTTGCAAATTCAAGGATTAGAATCTTGCATTGACATGAGTTTCTTAAAGAAATAAATTGACTCTAGAATATTAGCTAGGATAGAGAAAAACAATTTTGAGCTTAATTTATTGCTAATTTCCCATTACTATAGGCTATTATTATAATTGCCAATTAAATGAGCCATATTTTTAGTTATTTGTAAATTGCAAATTACATCTGTAGTTTTCCAGGTATGTTAATTATTGTTTTATATTAAAAATATTGAAAAATAAGACAATTTCTTTCTTATATTTATTTATTTTATTCCTCCGTGTGTTCATTTACGATGTCTACGACGGTGCTTGACTACAAAAATAGAGACGACACTTCGTTCTTTTTGCTCTCTCGAAAATGTCTTTCTATTCTCTTTCTGTGTGTGTCTCTCGACTCTCTCTGTCTTTTTTTTTCTTGTACTATATGTGAGCAGGGCGAGAGTATTTCCGTATCCCTTGGTGTTTTGTCTCACAAACCATCGTTCTGAGCCGAGTGGACGAGCAAACTAATGACTTTGTTTCAGCTTTGCTCGCATTACACAAAAGTTCCGCATCATGTAAAGAGCATGCCAGTCACAGTTTCCATCTCTTCTCGTTTTTCTTTTGTTTTTTATTGTTCAAATTTTATCTTTCATCATTCATCACATGTATTAAGTTTGTTCTACAAAAAAAAAAAAAAAAAAAAAAAAAAACTTTTTATCTATTTAACACGTAAAACTTGAGAAACTTTAGTATTATTGTTTTTTTTGTTTTTTTGTAGCAGATCAAATGACTAATTTAAATTTTTTGCTTAATTTTATTTTCTCACAAAAATTTGGCTACTTGCCTCATAATTCAAACTAATAACTTTAAACACGACAAAAGAAAACTGCAAGTGACTTCAGGAGTTATTAGTCCAGCACAGGAAAATAATACGAGATTCGTGCTGCAGTAAAGAATTACTACAGGGTGTCCGTAAAGTCTTTATAATGCAAATAAAAACCTTTAGGACTTTCAAAATATATACTTTTTATACATGAAACTAAAGCCCTGCATTTAAAGTTTTCAAAATGTTAATGTAAAAAAAAAAAAAAAAAAGGGTAAAGTGTATTCTATCGCACCATGTAGATGATAAAAAAAAATGCTTTTTGTCCAAATTCACAACTGCGAATATGAATTTTTTTTCACTATAGTAGGAGTTCTCAGGTTTATTGAAAAAGTATTATTTTCAAATTTACTCAAGGTTAATTCTCCACCTGCATGGGCTGGTGGTACGGCAAACATCCAAGCGCACTTCGAGCTCAATCGAGCTCAATCGCCGTACTTTGCGCAACATTGCAGGCGTGGTGGATTGGATGGACGCAGTTATGCGTAGCTTCAGCTCCAGCACAGTTGCGCACCGACGTCTTAAACACCTTCTTCTTTGCATGGCCCCTTCTTCAAGAAATCCTGGGCATCAACATCAACGCAAGTCTCGATTGTAGGTCCGTTATGTCATATTCAACGATTAAGAAAGCCTAGTCCAGAACTCGTCGCACTTTGAATGTTTTTTTGTTCTTCTTCTTCAGCAGTTATTGAATTTGCAGAAACGCTAAATAGTTTATGGACACTTTGTATGTATGTCACATATATGGCATACAAAATAAATATGGCTATTTTAGAATTGCATGAATATTTATGCTGTAATAAATAAATAAATATTCATCGTTATTCATATATTTAAAAAAAAATAGAATGGGCGAGGCTTAGGCCTGACAAAATAATGTCTGGCCTATTCTTACACCTAACCCAAACATTAACATTCTAACATTGGTCAGAATTGAAAATAAAATATAAAAAAATCAATATCGTTGACGATTTTAAATTGAAAAACAGTAAAAAATAAATAAATATAGAGTAACAAAGAGCATTTTTAATGCAATAAAAATAAATAAACAGAAAGTAATATATTTTATAATGGAAAAAGAAAGGAAGGGAAGAAAAGGGAAAAATATAGAAATTTATGTTGCTTTGAAAAAGTGTTGCTGAAATTGATTTCTATTATTATAATAATAATATGTATTTATCTTTTTGTGCTGAAATTGATTTCTATTATAATAATATATGTATTTCTTTTTGTCCGTGATCAGTCAATAATAATAATAAAAAGTAACTTTATTAAGGCATTGTGAGGGCTCGACAGCCCTTTTTTACAAAACCTTGACCACAACATTACATAAGCAAAAATAAATACAACAATGAGACTTACAAAGATTGCTGACAATTTTGACATATTACATTTATGAAATTTCATCACATACATTTCTTTATAAATTATATACGATATAGAATATTCTTTTATATATTTATATTTTTCTTTGCATATTTTAAAATATAACATTATTTAACATGAAAAAGTGTATGCTAGACTCATATGAATTTAACAATAATATCATTAACTATAAAGCTTGTTCTGTAAAGTATAGTGAATCTCATTTAGTCATTTAAAGTGATTGGCTGACCAACAAAATAAGACACATTCATTGGTTGATGTTGTTTTTTGAGCCGATAAAAGTGAGTCGCATGTTGAGAATGGAACTTTTTTTTATGAATTTTCTTTCATTCTTATCAAGTTCAAAGTTCTAAACAAAGAAATAACAATGATCAACCATATATATAAACGTAGTAAACAGGTAACGACGTCATAATCAGATGTTTTTAACAAAGGAACATTTTCGAATCTGGCTCAATATTTGTGTGCAGTTTACAGAACGAGCTTAAGTGAAGGATTAAACGAGAAATTATGCCTTTTTTTATCTTTTTTTTTATAAACAGCAACGTGATCAGTCAATGTTTAACAATAAAAATATGTACATATTCTGAATAAAAATTTGGTACAGTATATTATAAAAAATAAACAGTCCATTGATTAGAAGACGGATTGAATTATTTAAAACTAATATAATATTACGTAAACCACTAACAAAAGTAAAAATTTCTTTAAAATGAAATGCTATATAATATTCACGACTTTTAATTAAGACATGCTATCTTGAGATTATATAATTCCTCTAACAATACAGTATATTATTACAGTTAGAATAGACTCCAATAGTGTAATTACTAATTACTGAAGCCAATATGAAAATAACTATAATAATAAATTAGACCCTAAAGCTAAATGACCCCAAAAAGCTGGGTTATGGAAAGGTGCTTGCGTTGTGCCCACTGATGACTCAGAGAATGCGCGAGCCTTCCACATAAAATTAATATGGTGTATAAAAAGTAGTAAGACTAATAACACTGCAGAATTTTCCGTCATTTTAATAATTTTGTTCTAATTAATTAAGTTCCGGAAGAGTGAAAAGTCCTCTCTAAAATTCTACATTTCCACATCTCACACACCATGATTACAATGTAGATAAGTACTTACGCACACATAAAGCAAAGATTCATCTTCTTTTTCTTATTCTTCTGGTTGCATGTATTAAAGGGGTAACATATAGCAAAAACAAACAAGTTTTGTGCCATAAATTAAATCTTTAGTTAAGAGTGTAATCTGATACGTTAAACTTGTTGTAAAACTCATTTACATTTCATAAGTATCGCAAGTAAAAAGAGTGTGATATCATCTTAACTACAGTAGATTTAAATTTCATAACGAGTTTTACTAATGAGATTTTTTTTTCAACGTTCTTGTTACATTTAATGTGTCTTTTATTTTTACTAAAATTTTAACATAATTACAATGAGTTTTTATTTTTTACAAACTTTATAAATTTTAAAACATTTTGAAACTTTAATTATAATAAACTTTTAACAATAACATTTTAAATATATATATATATATATATATATATATATATATATATATATATGTATAATAGTACTAACTTTATCTCAAAAAAATTTTATCTACAGCAAAATTCAAAATTGTAGGAATTATTTTTTTTCCAGCACAAAGATCAACGCATTGAGTCAAAAGTAAAATACTCGTCTCTATTCAAAAGCATTCTTTCATTCTTTCATTTTTTTTTTTTCAATATGAAATTTAATAAAAGTTATGAGTTTTTGTAGAATTCCTGTAAGTGAAGTGATTTTTTTTTCTTTATGATGAACACATTTTTATTAAATTTGTACAGCTTCCAAGAAAGATGAAGATAAAAACCTCTAAAAGGTATTTCTTGGTGATTTGCTGCGCTCTTTTTTTAACAATAGATGCCAAGTTTCTCTCGGATGACTTTCGATGAAGGAGTTGCAGGATTTACTAACACGAGAGAAAGAGAGAGAGGAGAGAGGAGAGAGAGAGAGAGAGAGAGAGAGAGAGAGAGAGAGAGAGAGAGAGAGAAGGCTATTGTAGCCAACTCGCAAAATTGTTAGTGGGCGAGAAAGATTTCTTTGTCGCTCACTTCTTGAAATTTATAAAACAAAAAATAAAAGATTGGCTATGTATATAAAATTAATTTGAGTATAGTTATTAGTTTACAAATACAGTCGTTGTATTGTTCGGACCACATAGAATTTTATCATCATGAGATATGTGGATATGTATATATTATACATGATATGTGCATTCATTGTAATTAAAAATTAATTATTCAGTAGAATAATTTATTCTAATCTATATTAGGTAATATATGTAATTCCTTAAGTGCTATTAATGTGGTAGAAATAAAACATTTTAATATCGATTACACATTTTAATTTTTAACATTAATAAATATATTATGATTATGATGTATAGTACTCTCATTACATGATATAGTATTATGTTTGGAGCATGTTGTCATAAGTATATGTTTGTAATATACTGTGTAAATAAACAAAAGGGTAAAAAGTTCTCAGCCTATGTTTTTAATGTTATCATCACTATAATGAAGATAATCAAGGCTTGTCATGGTTTTAAAATTTTGAACGCATACTTTAATTTTTTTATATATATATAAAAGTAAAATTAAGTATGCTTAGTATGCATACAGAGTTATGAATGTAAAATTATCAAAACGATGGAAGTAATAAATATTTATTAAGGGTAGAAATCTCTCATATCTCTCTCACTCTCTCTAGCAAAATTGAACTTTTATTTTCTATCAAATTGAATATGAAAATTATATTAAATAAGTTAGATATATAAACTAACAAAGAGATAGAGATAGAGAGAGAGAGAGAGAGAGAGAGAGAGAGAGAGAGAGAGAGAGAGAGAGAGAGAGAGAGAGAGAGAGAGAGAGAGAGAGAGAGAGACTGTGGGAGAATAGAAAAAAGAGAAATGGGAATCATATAATATATTATATTATAGTAAGAAAGAGAGAAAAAGGCGGGCGGGGTTAGGTTCTTAGAGCGCAGGACACAAAATTCTACTACAAAGTACCAATGTATCAGCAGCTCCTCTGTGTGGCTAAAGCTAGGTGTTACCAAACAGTGTGTGATTAGCACTGTGCTAGGACAGACGCATGATATGAACACCTAGTTAAAAGCACGCTGCCTCTTGATGCTGGCTTATATTATATGAACATATAGCATGCAAATAAGTGATTATTACCAAAAATGGCAGAACCTAAGAAGAGTGGTGAAGGGAGCAGAACAAGTCGCATGCGACGACGAATGCAGGCAGTGTATGAACAGGTTATGTTTGAAAGAAGAGTGTTATTAGGATGTACAGCAGCAGTGGGATTTACTATTATTTTATGGATCATATCAATTAGTACAGATTATTGGTTTACATTATCAGCACCAACATCAAATGGTATTTTTATTAATGAAACACGACGTTTCTTTTTACATAGTCATTCAGGTTTATGGAGAATTTGTAGAACTTCTTATGGAAATGCATCCGATCCTGAAAGTTCAATTATGAGTAAGTATATTTTATTTGTTTATTATTTTTTTTTTTTAATTGACAATTTTATTGACTTTTTTTTTCAACAAAAAATACCTTTTCATGTTATAATTTTCCATTCTTTAACTTTCATTGTATATGTTTTATTTCAATATGGTAATGGTCAATAAGTAATTTGCTAAGAATGGTAATGGTCAATAAGTAATTTGCTAAGAATTTCAAGTTCTAATTTTTTAAAAATAAAATTCCTCTTTAATTATTTACTCTATTTCTATAAATAGTTTTTGTTTTCTTCCATTATGTGGCTTGAGCATCAAAATATGTATATATTATATATGTATATATATATTATATATATATGAAGCTTTACCAAACTCATGTTGAACACTATTATAAATCTAAATTCTAATTAATTTTTATGCCACAACAAAAAGGAATGGCATAAACTTTTCCAAAAGTTTTATATATCTTTCACATGTCATGAAGTTTTTTTTCAGTGATGTTTGTGTCCAAATTTTAGTGCCAGCGTGCATAAAAAATATCAACACTTTGCTCTTGCCAATAAGAAAAGTGTCAAGAATGAAAAAAGTCAAGTGACAAATATTTCCACGTCTATGGAGAATTAGAAAAGACAAGGTCATGATTAAATTATTAACAATGTTTCCAAACATATCAAGATATATATTATTATGAATTCTTATCGCAGTGCTTACTTGTGCTAAACTGCGAACATTGATTACGATGCGCATGTAGGCACGAACTATAAAAGATAATTAAGTTAATGTAAAGTTTTTTGTTTTTTTTTTTCTATCCCATCTGGCTTTGATCCAATAATTTTTTATTATTTTGGAAGTGGTATACAGAAAAACATCTCATATATCGTTAAGAGTTGGTCACCGTTATTCAATATAGCAACCAACTTCTTTGGTTAACTTTCATTAAAAATCATGGCTTGAGTATTTGTTGAAAGTTTCAAGAAGTTTACAGCAACTCTTTTTTTTTTTTTTTTTTTTTTTTTTTTTTTTTTTTTTTTTTTTTTTTTTGTTTTGTTGTACTTTTTTGCTGTAGTGGACATTGAAGTGAAAAATCATAAAATTTCTTCAATATCTTTTCAACCAATTATTGTGTTTAAATTTAATCAATTTTTTGACATAAACAATCCAAGTGGTGTAATATTTTCAATGTGTAAAAAATTTGATATAATGTTAATTTAATCAATTTTGCTACACATTGAAATGATTGCATATATTTGAACAGGCCAAATGATTTTACTACAATTAAGTTTATCCTTCTATAATGCATTATGTGTGATCGTATTAATCTCATTAATATTATACTGTTAAAGAAAATACTCTCAAATACTCTCACAGGCTCCCTTTTTCTAAAAATAATTCTCCCTAACAGAAAACATATTTCATCTTTTAAAACCTTTTTTTTTTCTTCATTTTCATTTACTATCATTCGGGGGTTCTAAATTTATAAGGTGTGGGTGTCTATTCATTATTCATATAGATTAGAGTACTCTAATATAGATTCATGAGCTATTCATATTATACGTCAAAGTATGAAGTTTGGGATCATATTATTCATACGTAATTGTAGGATATTGGAGATAAATAATGTTATAACTTATAACATCTGAATACAATATACCGTCTATATACATATAATATTATATGAATTAAATATTGAGTCCTGCATAATAAAACAAAAACTTGATTACTTAAATTGTGCACAGTAAAAATACATAAGTTTCAAGCAAACTTATAGGAAATATGTGTTAAGATTTAATGCAATGAGAGAAATATCATATTATGCATATTATGAAGAGTATAACGTAGTAATATTGTTTGTTTCGCAATTTAGTAGCATTTCAAACTGTATAATATAAAGGAGGTAATCTGTATATATATATATATATATATATATATATATATATATATACACACACACACATATATATATATATATATATATATATATATATATATATATATATATATATATATATATATATATATATGTGTGTGTGTGTGTGTGTGTGTGTGTGTGTGTGTGTGTGTGTGTGTGTGTGTGTGTGTGTGTGTGTGTGTGTGTGTGTATGTATGTGTATGTATGTATGTACGTATATGATGTATATATGATTAATTTTTTTCATATAGTAGTACTTTTTCATATTTCATATTGAAATTAGAAATATGATTGAAATCAAGAAAGGTATTATATTATTACTTCATTGTCAAGCTATGACTATTACAGTATTCTAAGTTATTATGGAAAAATAAATTAATAAAGATATTATATTATCAACGTCACACACGTCAATAAGATGAAAAACCTAATTATTTATTTAACTAGGTAAAGGTACTATAAAGAATGGAGAGGGTGTTCCTATGTATACAGTAAGTTATAACGTTATCTGGTTGCAATGAAGTTTAGAGAGAGAGAGAGAGAGAATAACGTTCGATACGACGACAGACTATGTGTGTAACGTCGTCTCCAGTATCCTATAAAACACGAGCAATGCGACGGGCACGAAATAAATGCAAGCACGCGCGCACTATTTTGTGCGGGATTACAAAAGCAATCAATAAGAATGAGCATCAAAAAAAGACCTCTGGGAATTTTTATGTGTACAGTATAAATATAATATAATATGTTGTTAGTTGCATTTATTTATATTATATTTTTTTGGCTTATTTACATGTTTATTAATTAAAGTGTTTGTTATTTGCTTCAACTATCTTTTTTTTTTTTTTTTTTTACTTTGAACTTGTGTTATGAAAAGGTTATTTTAATAACATGTTAAATATTATCTTTAAAAGTTATAAAGGGTGTCTATAAAAGTCTCTATAGTGTTTATAAAATGCAAATAAAACCATAAATGACTTTTAAAATGTATAATTTTCAAAAAATTAAATTAAATCAATCAATTAATTTTCTCAAATTAAAACCTCGTAATAAATATTTTAAAAATCATATTCTAATAAAAAAATAATAATAATAATAAATCAGCCACGTGTTTCTGTCACAAGACGCAAATGAACAACAAATGCACTTTTTGCGCCTTTTCTCTAAAATTTCGACATATGAGTACAGGCTAGATCGTGTGTTTATTGAAAAAAAAAAAAAACTTCATTTTTAATTTTTGTTATGGTTTTACCACATAGACACCGTTGGTAGTATGGCAAACGTCCGAGCGCACCTCGAGCTCTCACCGTAATTTGCACTGCATTGTTAGCGTGATGGGTTGGATGTCCGCAGTAACGCGCTGCGTCACAGCTCCTGCACAGCACACAGTCTCATAAATATAATCCGGGAGCATCAAGTCAGAGTAATATTGCTTAAGGGAGTCCAGATTGTTGGTCTGACTCCGTCATAGCAATTTCAACGGTTTAGAAAACCTACTTTAAGTGAATTTTTTGTTCATTTGCGTCTTGTGACAGAACCACGTGTTCACTTTTTTTTTATATTTACATTTTTTAAAATGTATAATACAGGGATTTAATTTGATGTATGAAAAGTATACATTTTTAAAGACATTTGTGATTTTGTTTGCATTTAGAAACACTAAAAACTTTATATGGACACGCTGTACATGTAAATAAACTTATGTATAATTGTATCATCAATATCTACTTTTATATTATATTTTAAAACATAAAAAAGTTTATATAAAAAATAATAAAAAAAAGAGGACGAAGAAGTAGAAAAGGATCAACTGTACAAGAGACTAACCTTCAATATCAAACTAAAAGATTAAATTGACCTGTTATGCTGTGGTCAAACTTTTTCACTAAAAAAAACAAAAAAAAAAAAAAAAAAGAGGAAAAAGTGAAAACTTTTCTCGTCGTTTGATATATTAATCATATCATTTTATCAGAACTTTTTAAACAAGAAAGTTCAATGTCAAAATAAATTTCATCTTTTTAACACTCTCATGATGTATTAGAGAGTAAAAAAAAATTAATGAAATCACTACATCTAATAAAATTTGGACATTATTAACAAGACCATAAAGTCATAAGATTTAACATATCAAATTGTTGTAACTAGATTGTATATAACTACCGTAACAAGCTAGTTGCAATATTATAAGCACTTAAAGAATTTTATGTTACTACTATTAAACTATAGCGATAAGTGTCTATCAAAATTACGACGATACTACTCTTCCTACAACATTGAAAAAGAGTATTATATTTCTCGCATATATTTTAAAAACAAAGAAAGAAATGTCTTTAGTTTTAAAGATCGGAAGAATGTTTGCAGGTGTTTTTTTTCAAGATGACCAGGTGTGAGGCTTAATTAATTATTGTTAAATTGATTAAACGACGAGAATGTTAGAAATAATTATTTTTCTAACTTTTTCAATTCTGTGTTTTTTTATGAATATATAAATAAAATTTTACTCTTTAAATAAATGAAATGATAAAGCCTTCACGAATTTCTTACAGAATTTAATTCACTTTTTTTTGTAATAGAAATAAACATAAACATTCATGTTGAAGTAAAATGTATAAATTATTTATATTTTTTATTTGCATTAAAAATTATAAATTTACCGAAAACAGCAAATTGTTAAAATGCGTTGAATAAATAGATATTTTTCCCAAACTTGTTTCAAATAATACAATAAATTATTATGTGTTGTTAAGTTGTTATAGTTATGTTATATTACCTTCTATTTTGGATATAAAATTTAATTAAAGGAAAATTTGATATAGTTTTGAAAATAATGTATCAAAAGTTTTATTCAAAACCTAACTTTCATTTCAGCATATAAAATATAATATATACATATTATTTTATTACAGATATTTTCATTATTTTGGTGACAATATATAGACAATTTATAGAAGATACGTAGACATCAAAGATATTGAACTTTAACTTTCTCTATTTTGCATTTTAACATGAGCTCTAATAATATTACTGACAAAGTTAAAAATGTGAGGTAAGGTTTAAGTATTAGCAGTAGATGATGATTGCCATTTGACGCATTGCCAATGCATTTTTGTATTTCGTTCCTTACAATAAAAAAACAAATATTCAGATTGAAAACACATGGAAAAAGAGTTCTGTAGTTTATGTAGTTGACTATACTCTCACATTCTCTCGCACGACAGCAGGGGGGGGGGAGAAAAAGAGAGAGAGAGAGAGAGAGAGAGAGAGAGAGAGAGAGAGAGAGAGAGAGAGAGAGAGAGAGAGAGAGAGAGAGAGAGAGAGAGAGAGAGAGAGAGAGAGAGAGAGAGAGAGAGAAAGGAGCTTTTAAAACTTCGTCTTACGTTTTTTTCCATTTCTTTTTACTTCTATTCTGTAGTAATTGCAGCTAAAAGTAAATTAATTTTAAAAGTAATTTAGTGCTACTATTAAAATCAAGCAGTAAAATATGCCATACATAACTACAGTATTACATTTAAGTTAGTATTATAAATTTTCTTTCGTGTTTGTGCGATAATAATAAAATGTGACATTATATTTACATTTTCATTGGGTTCTGGCATTACACAATATTGACAATATACTTTACATGCAGCTGACATAGTGTTGACATCGGATTAAATGGATTGGTGGAAGTTAATTGTCCGCATAGGAAAAAAAAATGTATATTTCTGTGCACTATGTGTTGAATATTCTAATTTGCTATTAAAATTCAATTCAATGTAAATTTTGTGTTAGATAAAATTTTTTTCTAAAATTTATAAAATAAAACAGATACTGCTATATGACAGAGTGAAAAGAGGAAAATTTTACTTTTGCTTACTGCATCGTACTTGATTTTCATCCTGTAGGTTAGGCAATTTTTCGGTCATCTATGTTGCGCAGGCTGCATATAAGACAAATTTTCAGGGGCAAATAGACCGAAAACGTTTTTGAACAAATTTCTTTGCATAAAAGCATTGTTTTAAGCTAATCACATCTTTTATAAATGAAAAATACACAAAAGTTGTAAGAATAAAGATGCGATTCAAATTATATGTTTCCTCTGTTTTGTGTTTAAAATAATTTGCTTTCTCTGTCAATTTATCCATGATAATCAATACTTGATTTTCATTTTCAGTATAATAAAAGAGCTATTCAATTAAATTATATCAAAAGATATGGAATATGGCCAGATTTTTTGTACACAAAATTTCATATAGCTGTCACAAAATCATTATTTTGAAATTAATACCGAGAGTAAAACATAAAGTATACGCAAATAAAACATTATTATTACTTTTTCAATAATAAACGAGCTACTACAATTGTTACATACCTCGTTAGCATATGTGTGACATTATTTTTTTATTCACATAAAACTACATGATATAATAAACCTTTACGATTTATTAAGTATAATTGAAGTTAATATGATTGATGACATTGTACAGTATGTATGCTTACTCAGCTCAGTGATTGTTATGAATATGAATTTTAAGTAACATTCGCTAAAAGGCCAGATATTTAAATAATTTAGCGTATATACTAAAACTAAATGACAAATTACAACTGTCATATGGTTGACGCAAGCCAATTAAAATTGCATTAATAATCACGCATGTGGTCCAAATCCTAGCTTATGATGTCAAAACATTCATTTTTTATAACTTAAGTATGGAATAACTTGAGAATAATACAAAAATGATTTAAAATTTTGAAAGTTCTTGAGACTATAATGTTTATTTAATTAATATTGGGTTAGTTTGTATAAATTTAATTTTGTACATTCAAATTGCGCAGTGTGGTGTAGATATACAAGTTGATACTATTGTATTTGTGCTGTACTTTTTGTGATGAAATTTACAGCTTTATCGTTTTTTTAATACTTCTCTCACTCACTCTCTCTCTCTCTCTCTCTCTCTCTCTCTCTCTCTCCTTCCCTGCAATGCTGGTCTCACATTTAATGGTGTTGATTTTTCAATACGCAAATGGTATACCATTTGTTAAGCAATACATTTTTTTTATAATAATTTTTATCATTGCCACTTATCTATATTAAAGCAATAGAAATTCAGTATTACATTTTTTTTATAATCTTTATTAATGAGTAAAAATTTGATTTAATAAAAATTCATTAATCATTTACTTTTTTTTTTTAATGCAACCACAAGCTACCTTGCTAAAATTGTCTTTAACTTGTATAATGCTTCATTTATACGCATTGAGATATAACATAAATGTATGATATAGTAGAATAGAAATGTTGAATCATAAAACAAAATAAGATACTGTAATAAAAGTGAAGAAGTGGTCAAGGAAATTTTTGGTAAATGACTCCAACATAAAAAAAAAATCCTTCACATTTGATTTGAACACATTTAGATATTTAAATTATTTACCAAATTACTTTGAACAAAAATTTGGATGAGTACCATCAAACAGTATAGTAAAAAGGGTTAAATAGTTATGTAGTTGAATATGCGGGCGTGAAATTTTAAGTCAGGGGGCATTGTTGGCTTGCAGTGATTGTTTCTATTGTTGGTTTCCTGTCTCACCTGCTGGCTTGTATGTTGGCCGCATGCTTCTTATGTGCTCTCCACCACACACACTAGCCGGTCTAATTTAGACAGCTCCGCGCGCGTAGCCCGGGGTTAGCGGCACCGCGAGGTAGGGGCAAAGAACGCGTGTGGTAGCGTCATTGTCTTCTTAATTATCGTCCATGTCACAAGAAACTTTTTACTTCGCGTTACATCAAATTTGTTCATTTGATATACTTTTACTCTTAAAGACATAGAAAACATGAAAACATAAGCATTTATATCACAAAACACTTGATAGGACTTACATAAATAACGTTAGTGGGTCTCAAAACCCAACTTGTAGCGCCGTAGCAGTGATCAGCAAATTTTGATTTATGCAAACCGCACATCATTTTCTTACTAGTTTTTGCCTGTTAATGACGTCATAAACAGGAATATTCACGCAAATTGCATACTTTACATTTTTTTCAAGCTCTTTTGTGGGGCTACATTAACATTCTAGTAAAAAATATTATCAGTTTTGTAGATCCCATTTTGTGTTTAGAACATGTTGTTTCAATGTTTTCTATGCCTTTAATGCAACTTTTTTCCCCCATAAATTTAATCATTTTTGCAAGAGCTGAAATAAAGTGTCTACTGTAATTTTTACCCAAATAAAAATATAATTTGGTTGTTACAAATTTATATACGTATATACGTATCTGTGTATATATATATATATATATATATATATATATATATATATATATATATATATATATATATATATATATATATATGAAAATTATAGCCAGAAATAAAAGATTAAAACTAGCTGGTTGCTGCATATATATATATATATATATATATATATATATATATATATATATATATATATATATGCAGCAACCAGCTAGTTTTAATCTTTTATTTGTGGCTATAATTTTCAATATTGCATTGAATATTTATTAAAAATAAATCAAATGTAAACATTAAGAAAACTAAAACTTTGAAGTTGCAAATTTACTGGACAGTAGTGTTGTTCACATACTGTACAGTACATATTGGTTATAATAACAAACTGTGACAAGCACATGACAAACAAACTGACACGTCGTACTGTTGTATAGACTACAAAATTGTCAGTCTAGCTTTTGAACTGCTAATTTTACTTACTACACACTTAGGAGATAAGCGTGTGGAACAAATATGTAACAATGAGTATTAATAGGATAGGATTGTTATTGACAAAAACTTTAAGAAAAAAAAAATAGAGACAAGTATGAATCATTTGAAAACGAAATATATGTGACATATAGAGGTCGATGACTTACTGAGCAAATCAACTTGTTGACTGGATGTTCACTACTTTTTTATTATTATTTAGCAAACTGTTTAAGAAGTGTCTGTCATGTTAATTTTGGATATGATGGCCGTTGAAAGAAACTTAAGTATTGGCACTGCTAAAATTTCAATAACACTAATTTGTATTATTTGTGTGTGAATTACATGTGGCTTACCATTTTTAGGATATATAAAATGAAACTGTTTTATAATGAGAGAAATATGAATTAATTCTTAATAATTTATTAAAGTATTTATTTAAAGTATGATACTCAACCAATGAAAAAAAAAAAAAAAAAAAAAAAAAGCGCACCACAATGAGCAATGATGATATAGTATACTCGGAACTAAAATAAACGGAAAATTATATACTCACTTTGCATTTTGCTGCAATTCAATCATATACAGTATATGAATAAATCTAGTAAATGTGAGACCATAGGCTAAATTTTTGCTCACGATCAATATTTCATGTTTTTATTGGCAGAGAGAGAGAGAGAGAGAGAGAGAGAGAGAGAGAGACCATTTGATGCAATTTTGGCAACTTTCAAAAGAAAATTACCCAATGGAATTATTATTTTCTATTGCTGTGGTCATTTTATGATGACTAAATGGTCCGCAGGCGGGCAGTTACTGGTAAAACGCTAACATTAAAACTTTATGTTTCTCTTGGGATGCAAAAGAGTGCGGCGAGTGACATGCGAGTAAAGCGTGCCCCTTGAGTACGTAATGTCATGTTTTGCTTTTATCTTTTGGTTTTAACAAGTTATGCTCAGGAGAACTCTCAAACACGATTTTCATAATAGTGCAGGGCTGCGTAATGTTTGTCAAGAACAATATCTTTGAAGTATGTGTATTATAATATTTTTGAATTTCAGCTTAACTTCAGTTAACAAGTAATACAAAACCGTAATATTTTTAACATGACCCTCTTTCTCTCTCTCTCTTCAACTATAAAATATTGTAGTGATATTAGTAATTAATTTTTAAAGCTAAATTTTTGGCAGATGAATTATTATGCAAAAATATATGGAGTTATTTTAAAGAATAACTTGTAATAATCAAAAACTGTCCTTTACAGTCTCTGTGATGATTTGCGTTTTTTTTTTTATTAAAAATCTAATTATCCTAAACTACAAAGAAGAAATAGCCATTTAACTTCTGTATATATGTTACTTTTTGACAAACCAAACTATTCCCATAGTAAATTTTTGAATTAACAAAAATGCTCTATGCTTCTCTGCCTATACGCTAGAACTAAAAAGAAAATAATAACAAAATAAACGTACAGACTGAGTTAAATGGTATGAATAGTAGTTGAAACAATATAATATAAACGTTCAATTTCTGATCGTATACTTATATTTTAAATTTAAATATTTCACGCATAGAGCATCTATATATAGAATTACAACTTATTTTTCCAGATGATTGACAGGTTTGTTATTTACTCTGTAAACTGACAATTAAGAAAATTTTAAAACTGCAAGGTTAAAATTGATCTATTCTAAGATGCACTAATTACTTCAGTCAAATTCAACCAAATGCTTTTGAAATAAAATAAACATCCTGGCCTCTTATTTGCTTTTTATTTATTTATTATTATTATTTTTTAACTTTGTAAAGCCTTCAAATTTTATTATGCTCCTTTGTTGTCTTTATTTATAAACAAACAAATCGTTATTTCGAGTTAAAAATAAATCTTATTGTATGTTTAACCAAAATTTAAAAGTTTGGAATTTTATATTGAAATGTAAGTGTTGTGATATGGTGACGTTCTAATCGTTAATAATCCACTCGCATTGTATTGTGCAAGCTATAATTATAATCACCTATTGTTTTATGCTCAATATTTATTACATTACGTTATAAAAGATAATAGCTCTATATACTATAGGAAGTATGTGTTTGGTCTTCCTGAATAATTTCATACTGGCCTTTGGTTTTGTTCTAGCTTTTCTCTTTGATAATAATATATTATAACAACATTGATCTTTTGCAGGTGGCAAAAATATGATTATAATGACACGTATCTCTTTATTCATGTATTTATGTGTGTGTATCACTTGGTATCACTAATTGTAAAATATACAATATATTTTATTTCTTTTTTTTCCATAAATATATACTTTTTTGGAAATTTACTTTTATGATTTACGATAAAAATGATTTATTCTATACGTTAACAGCTCGTTAGATCTATTTACTTCCTTCCTTTCTATAATTTTTTGTTCAGGCTTTATTACGTTCTATATAATTTCATACATAAAGCTATATAGAAAAAAGTATTTTTTTATAAACAGTTTTTATGATAGCCCTGACCCTCGCGGTAATATTAATATTTGGACAATTTTTTTTTTTATCAAAATAAGAAATATATTATGTGTTTTATTAATAGTAATTCCAAATCAATTAACTTAATTGTTAACTTAATTTTAATTAATTTGATTTCTTAAGAACTTAATAATTATCATTTCCTCTTAAAATAAGCTATTATAATATTACTCATATGTAGAGCACAGTTAGTTCTAATTTTTTTTTTTAATTATTAATTTTCTCTCAAAATTTAATATATGACGCATTCTAAATTGCAAAGTATTTTGTGTGTATTTTAACGTATACTACACGGCAACACAACAAAACTAAACTCATATATTTTTAAATGCAAAAGGTCACATATTTGCCGCTCGTGTAGAGACAAAAAGCTTTTGGTATTTGAGGAATTTCACCATAATTGTGTACTGATGACGTATAGTTTTAGTACATTTATGCTCACATAAGCATGAAATACAGGCATAATAAAATATACGACAACTTCAAAGTGAAATCTAAGTTAGCTTTTATACTTAAACCAAAAAGATCCTTATATATTATTTGCATTTCACTGACTTCTGTGGCTTGACAAGCATATACTACAGAGCTTTTTTTTTTTTTTTTTTTTTTTTTTTTTTTTGCCCTTCAATTGAGAGTACTTTACGGTGTCTCATATGATCATGAATAAATAAAAGTAGATCATAAAACCACATTTTCCTCTCTCTCTCTCTCTCTCTCTCTCTCTCTCTCTCTCTCTCTCTCTCTCTCTCTCTCTCTCTCTCTCTCGTTCTCCCAGCACACAATTTTCATATTGTATTATACGACAAGGTAATTCCTCAACTTATTTTAAAAACTTTTAGTGTTTGAAATTCATATGACATTACAAAAAAAAAAAAAATGAAAATTTATTATTGCCACGTACTGAAAGAAGAAGAATATTAAATTGAACATTAAGCAATTGTAAAGAAAAAACATTGTACAAAATTTATGTAATCATCTATTCTATAATATATACAAAATCATGACAATTAAATTTGCTTCCATTGATGAGATTTTAACGATACCAAAATCTTAATACTGCAAACTGATTCTTATGTTAAAGAAAATTTCTAGGCTATTAATGTCTCACTTTAAAATTAAATCACCAGACTGTGAAACTTTCAGGATAATTTATTTCAATATCGTACCATGGCAAATATATTTTAAACATATTTAAAGGAGATAGTTATAATAAGTGACAATATTATTTAATTACTTAAACAAAATTTTAATTAAAATATCAAACATAACTTCTAACTAATTATCAACAGTGAATGAAAAACTTTTCAAATTAATATTCATATATTTTGATGAAATATATAAGTTACATTATATATATTAATATATTTTATACTAAATTTAGTATTTGAATACTGTGTATTTTTTTTTTTTTTTTTTTTTTTACAAGTTTAATTTACATTAAAATTCAAATTAATTTCTCCACCAGGATTTTAGACACGAAAATGCAGTAAAATGTTTTAAAACTCGTTTTGATCTCGTTCGCTGCAGTGTTTTGATGACGTAACTAGATCACGTGACTCAATGGATCGATCGAGGCAAGCGGGGTAGGCAAGGGAGCTTTGTTATGATTCGAGTAACTTGGCAATTCACGCGTGCGTTTATAAAAAAAATACTTTTTAACATTTTTTTTTATGTATACATATTTTATATTATTTATTTATTTTTAGAGTCTACATCTTAATGATGGACATAAAACAAAGGAATTTTTTTCTTCAAAAATTTTGTTAATGCTACAAAGTTGTTGAATTATAAAGATTTATTGCTCGTTTTTATAACAAAAATTTATATATTGTTTTAATTACTCGGTTTCTGTTAATTTTTTATATCACACTGCATGAAATCTGAAATAAAACACTGCAGTAGAATTTCCAGGGATTTTTACTCAAGATTTATAATATTCATATAAACAAAGTGAAACAAAATTAACACGTTTCTAAAAGACTTTATCATTTTAAAGCGTCTTAAATTTTTTATTGTTTAGTTATAAAAAAAAAAAAAAAAAAAAAAAAAAAAAAATGGGGTACTGAAAACAGAATATTCTACGTTGAAAATTTGGATTAAAGTAATATGTAATTAAAATATTTTGCTAAAAAAAAATTATATAAAAAAAAACGGGATATTTTCCACATGTGGGTAATGTTATACTGTACAGTATACATAGTAAAACTAAAAAGAGATAAAACTTAAAGTTTTATTTCATTGATAGTTTAGTAAAACAAAAAAATTGTATACAATTTATCATGAAACATCTTGATGAGCATCTACCAAGCTGAGGTATAAGAATTTCAATTTTTTACCCTTTTTTATTACAATAGAAAAATGTTAATCACAATTAAATTAACTAAAGATGGAAAATTAATACAAATAAAAAAAAACATTATATTATATATATAATATATATATATATATACAGGGTGTTTTTTTAAAAGCGCGCATTTTAAAACGCAAAATAAAATATGAAGAAATAAAATAAAATAAACTTTTTATATATCATTTTGTAGCCAAGGGTTAGACATTTTTAAAACTGTTCTTAGAAATAAAATTGAGTGACCGGTTTTCTTGCACCGAGCGTCAACGTAAAAATGTGCAATTTTTATCAAGACATCTTTTTTTTCTGCAAAAATGATGAGAAATTTGCTTTTTTAACTATTCTTTATTGACAATTAATGGAGTCTGTTGGCATAAATAAGATACCTATAGCACTCTAAACATGTTCTGTGATAAAAATGGAAGGATATGGCCACATTAGTATCAGGGGTAAGGTGAAAACTTTTGCATTAAACATTGCTAAATTTGATTTAAAAAATTCTCTTAAATCCAGTTTTTTTTTTTTTTTTTTTTTACCGATTTTGTATGAATTTTAATTTTCATATCATTGTTTGTAACTTTAATTTTCTGTCAATTCTTACAAACTGGTTTGGTTTGATAATTAAAGCCTTAAGCACTTCATTTTAAAGAAAGGAAATTTTTAATTTGCACCTCTTTCTTTAAAAGTTGGTCCATAATGCAAATCCACACATTTCATTTGTTTTTTTGCTGAATTCATCAATCCTTTGCATCTTTAATTTAATGAAGACTTCATACTGAATTTTTTTAAATAATTAAACCTAACATTACTCAGATTTGAAAGAAAACTGTGAGTGCAAAGCCATTATAGAGAAACTAAAAATTTCATTAAATCATTAAGAAAAATTCTCGAATTAGAGAAAATGTTGGCAGATTTAGCAATTTTAACGCAAATGTTTTCACCTTAACCCTGATACCAATGTGGCCATATCCTTCCATTTTTATCACAGAACATGTTTAGAGTGCAATAGGTACCTTATTTATGCCAACAGACTCCATGAACTGTCAATAAAGGACAGTTAAAAAAGCAAATTTCTCATCATTTTTGCAGAAAAAAATACGTCTGGAAAAAAAATTTGCACATTTTTACGTTGACGCTCGGTGCAAGAAAACTGGTCAGTCAATTTTATTTCTAAGAACAGTTTTAAAAATGTCTAACCCTTGGCTACAAAATGATATATACAAACTTAATTTTATTTTATTTCTTCGTATTTTATTTTGCGTTTTAAAATGCGCGCTTTTAAAAAAAAAAAACTGTATATATATAATCACACTGATAAATGTATACCATATATTGTATACCGTAAAAAAGAGCTTAAAATTTTACAGCTTCAAGTTAGTTCATTATATTATGTTTTTTTATTAGAAGGTTTATATTATATACTACACATTAGAGTCGTCAAGTTTAAAAATAACTTATAAACTGAAAGCCAAAGTAAACAATGATCATTATTTTTATCTTGGTTTAAAAAGTTTTCGAGAGGATGCAACTCATCATTTGTTGAGATTGAATGACTGAATAAGAAATGAAGACAAAGAAAATAATAATAAACTTAGTTTTGCAGCTGCATTATAGTTTGCTAGAGTTTTTATTTATTTGATGCAAGTTTACAAGTTCTCCCTGTTGATTCTCTCTCTCTCTCTCTCTCTCTCTCTCTCTCTCTCTCTCTCTCTCTCTCTCTCTCTCTCTCTCTTTCCTCGCTTCTGTCCTGTCATGTTTAAATTCTCAACAACATTTGCAAACTACATCAGAACTCTTTTATCTTATTTATAGAAAAGACACGGAACGAAAGAGAAAGAAAGAGTTTATTTATATTAATAATAATTGATGTTTATTAGTAACATAATAAATGTATAATGTGTTTTAAAATGTAAATAAATATAATAAGAACTACTTTTTAGTACTTAATGTTTATACGTAAAAAAAAAAGTTAAACAAATAGATAATTTGCACAGCTAATATTATAACAATGATGATATCATTTCTTAATTTTAATTTTGTAGGCAATATACAGAATATGTAGTATATTATTGACATATTACTTTAAATCTTATGATAATTAATGTTCTTTTATTCAAATTCTATAGCTCAAAAGTGCGATGTGTTTTTTTATATGAAAATAAACAAACATGACTTTGTTTCATATGAATAATACATTTGAGATGTGTCGATGCAAATTTTATGCAAGGAAACAGTAATAGAGAATTGTTTAACTGTTGTTGAAAAAAAAACAAGTATGTATTTAATTTTTATTAAATAAATTACTTTTCTGCTCTCTCTCTCTCTCTCTCTCTCTCTCTCTCTCTCTCTCTCTCTCTCTCTCTCTCTCTCTCTCTCTCTCTCTCTCTCTCTCTCTCTCCTCATCCTCTCTGTACAGCGCGTTTTTAGCAGCTTCAATATGAAATAAAAGAACTTGGCTCTTCACAACTTATTGTGGGTCACTGTATCGATTATTAAAAGGTTGTAAAAATAAAATATTTTATAGATTTGACCTGAAAGAAAAATAATGATGGATATATATAATTTATTATTATCCATGTTGTTATTATACGTTATTACTTTTCAAACATTGGAATATTGAACTACTTAATAAGTTTAATACTCTTAAAATGTTCGAAATAAACATTTAATTTTTAACTTAACAATCAATTTAGAGATTTCATCCGCCAAAATTTAGTCACATATATCAATAACATAGTAGAATGCATTTAAGTTAGGATATTAAGTAGGTGTTATTAATTTACAATTATTTCAAAACCTTATGGGAAGTAAAGGAAATAAAATTTCAAAAATTATTTTTAAGTATGTAATTCCGAGAATAATACTGTTATCATTAATAATTGACAAAATGTGACATTAAGAAAAGTGTATGATATTGATACATGAAAATACGATCATTGGATTATTGAGTGAGATGTTTTGGTAGTCATGGCAACTCGAACCTGTTGCCTGAAGGAAATTGTCAGGCAGACTTCAATGAGAGCTCTCCTTGAAAGTAGACGACCAGTTGCACCGAAATCACGTGCGGGTTGCATAGCTTGAAAAACTAGCAGGTGAAAACATTTTTGGCATGAAATGTTAACTTTTGTATTTTTTTACTATAGAGTACTCTACTTCTTACTTGAAAATAAAATGAAAAAATACATATTTTTATCTCAAACCAAACATTTATATAAAACATTAAAACTTGCAGTATTATATTTTTTTTATGTACATTGTTGAAATCTACATTCTAACAAGCTAATAATATTATAATATTAAATTACTAAAACTGTAGATAAACTTACGGACCTATTTTAAAATGACCATATAGTCATATCATGACAAAATTAATATTTTGTACAACGACCTCTGTGTTTTAAATAAGTAATTAAATTTGTATGATGTAATGTAGCCTGTATAAAACCTAAAATAATTTGCAAATGTAAAACAGAACGTTTTTGTTACATTATAACTCTCTCTCATCTCTCTCTCTCTCTCATACTTTGAGTACGACTCTTTAACATTTTAATTGATTTTGTTACTTCTATCTCTCATACAATTCAATTGAGGTATATAGCTATTAATAATCGTACAAAATTTACATTTATATTTTTAAGTTACTTCTAAATGACGTAATGTCAAACCTGTAATTTGTAGAGACATCAGTAGTTTGTCGGAAAATAAGCAATTTCACTCAGGAAATTATGTTTCTATATTTAGAAATTTCATTATTGATGTTTACATTCATATCAAATACTATAATATATAACAATATGACACACAAAGAAAAGAAGAAGTTAGAAAGAACAAATTATTTTATATTTTGTGTTCTCTCTCTCTCTCTCTCTCTCTCTCTCTCTCTCTCTCTCTCTCTCTCTCTACATTATTCCTTGTTCGTAATAAAAGATAAAATTCAAAAGTATGCGTCAAAAGCCTTTGAAATCTGTTAAGAAGTTCTTTTCATATATTAATATAAAGAGGAACAGTATTCAAGTTTAAATTATTTTTTGATTGTTCCATTCTCTCTCTCTCTCTCTCTCTCTCTCTCTCTCTCTCTCTCTCTCTCTCTCTCTCTCCCATCGTATTTAAAAAAAACTTTCTTTTGTTGGATTATACAGAACACTTAAATCTTTAAATGTGAATTTTAAAATTAAAAAAGAAATAAGATTATGTGAGCGAGGTCAACAACTTAACTTTTATTATATCAAAATTTAATTTATAAAAAAAAGAAAAAAAAAAGCATGTTGACTATTTTAGCATTAACAAAATTAAAACTATTTAACCCTAATAAAATGATACAAATTAACTAAACTGCTATTTGAATCAATATTTCCAAACCAGACTTAAATCTCTCTCTCTCTCTCTCTCTCTCTCTCTCTCTCTCTCTCTCTCTCTCTCTCTCTCTCTCTCTCTCTCTCTCTCTCTCTCTCTCTGTTCTTTCTGTCTTTTTCTTTTTTTTTTCTTTTTTTTTTTAATTTTTTTATTATTATTATTCCAACGTATTCAAAAACGGAATACTCTTCAACGAAATACTCTTCAACGTA